>PVKE010010767.1:0-26545 GCA_004027555.1 Craseonycteris thonglongyai | reverse complement strand
TTTGATGAATATTTTGGAAAAACTCGCGAAGCACTGAAGCCGCAAAACATGAAGCGCGAAGTGGCGAGGGAACACTGTACTTCTACTCTTCAATCCCTTCCCAAAAGCACTTAAGATAAAATTCCTTACCATCATCTAGAGATAGAAAGCCTTGCAGAATTTATTCTTTTTTTTTTTAGACAAAGCGATACTGTAGAAAAATCATTATTTTAGAAGAAACATGGGGGGGGGGGGCGGGGGGAAGCCGGGATGGCTCAGTGGGTTAAGTGCTCACTTTGCAGCGTCTCTCTCTCTCTCTCTCTCTCTCTCTCTCTCTCTCTCTGTCAAAAAAATAAAAAAATAAATAAAGAACCAAACAAATTAAAAAAAAAAAAAATTATCACTAGGTTGATTTTATTCCACCAGTCTTTCGTTTTTCTAATTTCTGTCTTTACTAAATTCACAATTCAAGGTCCAGAATGGAGAATCTGACTGATCTGACTAGGGTCATATGCCTGACATTTTAAGTTTTATGAAAGAACATATCTAAACTAAAACTGCACATATTAATGTAAGGGATATATAATTTCCCTAAAGGAAATCAGCCTGTTATTTAATAGGAAAGGAGATCATATGCTGTACAACCCCTAACCCCTTCCCCCCTAATCAAATGTCCACTAACTGTTTTAACAGCCTTTGCAATTGCTATGGCTCCCCTTTGACTGTTATTTTCCTTGCCTCTTCTCCTCCTTTAGGTCTTACTCAAATACTGATATGACTTTTTAAAAATTATTTTTATTTTACTGTTTGAGAAAAGGTGAGAGAGCCAGTGAGAGAAGAGGTAGGAGGCCCCAGAACAGTCTCCATAGTTGTACATCATTAGTTGTGACATGGTTTCATTCCACGCAGGTGGATACATGGCCACATGTGGCAAGAACCAAACCAGAGCCTCCCACATGGGAGGAAGGAATCTTTGCCACTGAGCCATCCCAGCAGTTACCAGTTGTGTCGCAGTTTAGCAGATGGGTTTTCAAGGGCCAGCACCAGGAATTGGGCCCCAGACCTTGAGAATGTGAGGCGAGCACTCAACCAATGAGCTATCCCACAACTCCTTAATATCAGTTTCTTAAATAATGTTCCTTGGGGATGCCACGATAGCTCAACAGGTTGAGTGCTTGCCTTGCAACCGTGAGGTCGAGGAATTGAATCCTGGCCCCAGCCATGCAAACCCATATAATGAACTGTGGCACACTGGTAACCACTGGGATGGTGGTAAAGCTTCTCACCTCCTATGCGGGAGGCCCCCAGTTCAATTTACACCCTGTGAGGCCCCACATTCATCAGTGTGGAATAAAACTATGTCAGAACTACCGTATTTTCCGGTGTATAAGACGACCGGGTGTATAAGACGACCCCCTAATTTTACAGTTAAAACATAGGTTTAGGCCTATATTCGCTGTATAAGACTACCCCCCACTTCCGAGGCAACACAGTTCTTTAAATTTTTAATGAATGACATTTTTTGAACATACCGTAATATACCGTACATTGATAGAACATGTATATTGCATGCATAAAAAGCCTGCTTGGATTGGCTGAGTTAGAGAGGTGGTCCGAGCAGCCTTGCAGTGATTGGTGCGGGATCGAGTTGGAAAATTCGTTTAGCGGCATATCGAGACGTTTTTCGGGATATACTCGGTGTATAAGACGACCCCCGATTTTCGGTTGACTTTTTTTCGTTTCAAAAGTCGTCTTATATGCCGGAAAATATGGTAATGACGTACAACTATGGAAACTGCTCTGGGTCCTCCCCCATTCTCAGTGTCAGTCTCTCTCACCTAATCTCAACAAGAAATCTTTTTTTAAAAAGATTAATTTTATTGTTTTTGACAGAGAAAGAGAGACAGAAATAAGGGGAAGGGCCCAGAGCAGTCTCCATAGTTGTACGTCATTAGTTTTCGACAGTTTCATTTCACACAGGTGAACAGGGGGCCACGTAGGGCAGAAATTGGGTCAGGGGCCTTCCACATGGGAAGCACACCCCAATTCAGCATATGGGTCCACATGGGCCAGGGCTAGAACTCCATCCTCTGACCCCGGGGCTGGAAGGTGAGCACTCAACCCACTGAGCCATCCCAGCATCCCCTAAAATAAATCTTAAAAAAGAAAAAAAACAGTAGAGGATACCGGAATGGCTCAGTGGGTTGAGCGCTCGTTTTGCCACCCCGGGTTCTAAGGATTGAGTCACAGTCCGGCCCCAGCCCTGGCCCATGCAGACACATATGCTGAAGTGGGATGTGCTTCCCAAGTGGGAGGCCCCCAGTTCAGTTCCTGCAGGGGTGATCTCCCCATGTAGGAAGTCCCTGGCCTGGTTCCTGCCCTGTACCTACCTGTAGAATGAAACTATGTCAAAAACTAATGACGTACAACTATGGAGACTGTTCTGGGCCCTCCCGCTTCTCTCTCTGTCTCTTTCTGTGTGTGTGTCTCTCTGTCAAAAACAAGAAAATAAATCTTAAAAAAAATAAAATAAAATAAAATAATATTCCTTGATTATCCTCTCTAAAGTAGACTTCCCCTACTATCTATTATCCTTCCTGTACCAAGTCAGCATACAAGTTTCTGTTTGAGGAAAGGAGAGAAGGGGGAAAAAATGGTGATTTTGAAGAGAAATTTTCTTTAGAAAAGAATTTAATTAGTATATCCAAGGTAAAAATATTTTTATAGCTATAATGTTCTAGCCTTCCTTATAAAACCAAGTAAACTAGAAAATAAGTATTTTTATTTTGTCATGGACAATTTACTTTGCTACCTAAAGAAAATAAGAGCTTTAGAGACTCTTAAGAGAACTATAAAGGGCTGAAGTAAGGAAGGACATTTAGAAATAGTTTAAAAGATAACATCAAGCCTAAGCATACAAATAATTCCCTAAATACAGCTGGGAATTAGCAAAACATTGAACATATCTAATGATCAAAGAGAAAATGGCATGGAAACCCATACTTTAACCTTCCCTCAATTAGGTTTTACAGCATTTAATATAATATCATCATATTTCTACACCCATTATGTACCAAATAAGGATTTAGTTCTCAATGTCCTCTTTTACTTTCTACCATATATTGTTGAAAATCCTATACAATTTCACCAAATGTAAGTCGTACTTACCAAGTGCTCTCGCAACTGCCAAAAAAGGGATCTGGTCAATAACTGTGCTTCTTCTAACAGGTCCATTGTGAGTAAGCCGAGGTCGTTTCCAAACTACACGATTCACCCCAGATTTGTTCATCACGCTAAAAAATAGTTCACATAAATACTCCAAATGATTAAAATATGACTAGTAAGGTAGCTTGGTGTGTTAAATAACTAATAAAATCAGGTTATATTATCACAAAATAATGGTTTATCTGTTTCAGATACAAAGATGCATAAGCTAAAATTCCTATTCAGAGAGAAAAGATAAAATAGGATGAAGATGAGAATTTTGATATTACTGAGGTAGGCTAGACAGAATGAAATAAGTAATGATAAAAAAATGAAAAGAGATCATGCCCCCCACCCCCCCAAAAAGCAAGATAAGTAAAAAAATTGAAGTGAGGAAGAAGAGGTTATAGAGAGGGATTAAATAGTGATAAGAGAAATTGAAAAGGAAAGGTTAAATAGTCCTTGAGGGATTTGAGGGTACTCAAAACAGAACTTTAATTTTAATATTTGTGATTTGAGAAATAGGAAATACCTATTTCCTATTAACAGAAATGTCCATGCATTTAGATATTTCTGTAATTCTTGTTTGCTTATAACATAAAAGTAGGGTCAAATCTTGGAGCAAAAAAAAGTAACAATCAAGAAACAACAGAGATGGTCTCTCAACCTGTGCCTTAGTATGATTAAAATGGGAAGCTAACCCTTACATCAATTTACGCATAATCTGCCTAATTATTTTTTAAAAATCAACAGAAGGGGGAAGCTGGGATGGCTCAGCGGGTTAAGTGCTTGCTTTGAAGCCCCGGGACCAAGGATCCAATCCCGGTCCCGGCCCATGCGGACCCACATGCTGAACTGGGATGTGCCCCCAGTTCAGTTCTTGCCGGGGCCTATGTGGGAGGCTCCTGGTCTAGTTCCTGCCCTGCGCAGCCCCGCGCCCACCTGTGGAGTAAAACTATATGGAAAACTAATGTCAATTATGGAGAGTGCTCTGCGCCCTCCCCCTTCTCTCTGTCTCTGTTTCTCTCTGTCAAAAATCAGGAAATCTTAAAAAAAAAATCAACAGAAGAAAAATGTTTCTCTGGAAGGCTAGAAAAGTTGGGGTAAAGAATGGCAAAGAGCATTTACAAGAAACAATATTAGCCTACCAAACATTAGGTCTATGTGAGAGAAACATGTAAGACAGAAGTTGATTCTCAAATATAGGTGACAGTAAGATATTCTAATTAAGTCTTCTTACTCAGGTCCCACCGATACCCAGAAACCCTTTGATTATAATCTGAAATTTTATTTCACTTGCAGCAGGCCAGCTGACATTAATATGTAGTCTTCTTGTCAGTTATTTTTCTTATTATTAACGAGTACTATGACATCCTAGCATCTCGATATGTGAGTCTCTTACTAGTTTACTATGTTAAATTTGATTAGCATTATTCTATCCCTCTATACTTGATGAATACTGAAACTAAACTGGCTTCAAGATACAGGAAACTGAAGACAGGACAAATAATGGTGACCACCTCCAAATGAATATCACTATGAAATGCCATATACCTCAGCAGCAGCCAGCTGGTTAACCTCCATCTATGGCTTTTATATTTCCACTCTAACTTCAAAGGAATTAAGATACTAGAAAGAGAAGAGATAACAAACGGAATAAAAATCCTAAGAGAAACAAAATAGAGGCAGAACCTAATCAATGAGAAAAATTCAATCTTCCTCAGAGGAAAACAAACAAACAAGGAAACAAACATGAATACACAGAAGAACAGCCTCAATTTTCCTTCTAAAGTAGAAAACAATCTCATCTGATCAGGGTAGGCCAGGAGATTTGATCAACTCTGTTTCATGAAACTTCCTGCAAAGATAGAAATGTTTACCCTTCACTGTCCAATACACTAGTCACATGTGGCTACTGAGCACTGTAAATGTGACTAGTGCATATTAGGAATTGAAATTTTAAGTAATTTATACTTAAACTTAAATAGTCTTATGTGGCTAGTGGTGACTAGACCTGACAGCAACAGGGGAGAAATGAAGCAAACACAGAATGATCAGAAAACATTGTTAATGTTAACACAGAAGAGCAATTTATAAAAGTTGCTCATTTCCTATCCCTTTTGAGAACCACTTTAATTCCAATTTTGAAATCAACAGAGTTCTAGGTCATAAGAATAAGAATGTCAAAGGCAGTCATTCTATTATTTTATGCTTTCTTCAATGTTGATCCTCAAAAAGCAAACCAAAGTGCAAAGACATAACTCTACCATTGAGAAGAATCTATGAAACATAATAGTTACAGGAAGACACACCAACACTACACCCACACTACCTTCAATACATCTTAAACCCTAGGTCCTTTCCTAAACCTGCTCCCTAAAAAATTAGACTTAATAATACTTAAGTACTCATAATTATAGTAGCTACCCAAATTGCTTCCAATATAACTACTAGAAGCTCTCTTGATACTTAGTAAAAAATATTATGGTCTCTATGTCTTTGAGGAACAAAAGACTAAATAATGGTTCTGGTTAAAAACAAAGTTTTAAATCCAGAGTCAAAACACCAAAGAAGTGTTATAAAAAATGCTGCTATTATTGGACTCCTTGTTGTTGTCCTATACAATTAAAAAGCATACACAAGAACAGCCTGATATATAGAGAGCTATCTGAGCAGCAACAGAAGGCTGGAAAAATAGAGTACTGGCCAACTGCCTAGGGTGAGACAGAGGGAAAGGAGAAAATAACTTATAATAAAACAACTCAATTTGTACAAAAAGACATCTGCTCCCAAGTGGTAAAGAGCATTTGTTCAACTATCCAGATGATATTTTAAGAGACAGGACAAAAAACAAACTCTAAAAAATAGTTATTAAAATAAAATATAATTTTAAATTTCATATTAAAAAGTAAATATTTTTTAAAAATTAATGAGAAGGTATCAGCCCTACTAATACTAAAAATTATAATAAAGCCTCAATTAAAAAAAAAAAGAAGCATGATACTAGTACATAAACATACAGTATAAAAAGTAGAAAGTCCAGAAAAAGACTCAAATATATACAGGAATTCAGTTTACAATTATGACGGCTGACTTTGCATGATTACCAGCAGTAGTCTCAGATACAGACTGACCATCACACTCAAAGGATCAGACTATAGCATGAAACCAGGCTCCTTTAACTTTGTGAGGTACAGGACCAGAAAACACAGTTCGCTAGCCAGGAGCTTCCGTCATGTTGTCTTCAGCAGTGACCCTTACAGAAATCCATCAGCCACTTTGTAGTCTCTCCCACTTTACCCCCACCCAAGAAGTGACTATCATATGCCTTAGGAATCAGTGTCTTATAAACAGCACAGGACTTCTTAGTCCGTGCACAAATCAAACTGTATGTTCACAAGACACCTAAGATCTGTGCTTCCCAAAATAAATTTATAGTTCACTCAAAACCTTCCCTATCCAGAACAGTTCCATTCAAGAATCATTACAATAATGTTGGTTTATGACAGAGCTGACATTCCATATTTATCTTAACCAGAGAAACAGTACTAGAAGAGGGTAAACTTGAGGTCATCTTCCCACTGAAGGACTTTATGCCTTGTAAAGAAAAAGATGTGTAATTGTTCAAGGGGATACTAGTGGAATCAAAGGGGAAAAAAATTAACCTGTATCCCTACTACACAGCTTAGATTCAAAAATTCTAGAGAGATTGATTAAAATGTAAAAGATGAAACAATACAAGTACTAGAAAAGTGGTTCTCAAATTATGTCTCATGAGCCCCAGGGATTCCCCCAGACCTTTTCAAGGGGTCTGTGAGGTCAAAATTATTTTCAAAATAATACTAAAATCATGTGAATACAGTGCAGTTTTGGGGAGGTTACATGACTTGATATGTAGTGTATTATAAAATGTGTCAATATTTGAATAATGTGCATAACTCAATGAACCAATGCCTATGTTACAAAATCTTGCATGGGGCTATATACTATATGATTCTGACGCTATGACATTCTGGAAAAAGCAAAACTATGAAGGCAATAACAAGACCATTGGTTGCCAGGAGTAAGGAGAGAGGAAGGGATAAATAGGGAGAGCACAGAGGATTTTTAGGACAGTGAAACTATTCTATATGATGCTATAATGGTAGATGCATGTCTTTATACATTTGTCAAAACCTTAGAATGTACAAAACCAAGAGCAACCTTAATGTAAACTATGGACTCTGGGTGATAATGACATGTCAGTGTAGCGTCATCAATGGTAACAAATATACCACTCTAGTGCAGGATAATGGGAGAGGCTGTGCATGTAGGACAAGGCAGGGAGTATATAGGAACTATCTGGTAGCTTCCACTCAATTTTTCTGTGAACCTAAAATTGATCTAAAAAATAAAGTATTAATTTAAAAAATGCATGGATAAAAAAATCATTTACCGGTAACCAATGGCTTTTAATTGACACACCTATGGCTCTTGACGTAAAAATATGAAAAGGTCTAAAAGGATTTTAGATACCACACTGCTATCAGACTTAAAGAAACTACCACTTCTTGACTTTTGGAATAGCATGACAGAAGAATATCCCCAATACACTGTAAGGCTATTAAAATATTCCTCCCTTTCCGAACTATATTTCTATGTAAGACAAGATTTTACTTCAGGTACAGCAACCCAAAGAGTTCTGTTCAGATACAGCCACTTCTCACTTAATGCCTACCTGTTTTAATGATGGCTGGGACTTACAACCAATACTCCAGCATGGGGAATCTTCTTTTTCAGTCTGAGTGAGTCTCAGGAATCCCCTTTCTCAGACTATGTATTTTGTTTATAGGTGTAGTGTTACATGATATCAATTAAAAAAATGCATACCCTATGATGCCACAACACAACACAAGACATGTACCTTTAAGCTCCTTGTTTATCAACCAATTCCCTTAACAACCTAACTGCAGAAATGGAACTCAGCCATTAAGTGAGGAGTGGCCTGTATCATAGAAGACTGAACGCAGAAGTAGTAAGAATCTGTCACCTAGTAAGCCAGATATTAATGAGACTTAAAAAAATAGATAAAACAATGCCAATGTTCTCACTAAATAGCTATTTTTTCATTAAAATGTTCTTTATGTTAACACATTATGGGTTTAATATTGTTATTTTTCAATGAATTAATACATATTTTTAAATGTTTCCCTTTCAATTTCTAATATGGTAAAATCAATAACCCACATAAACAAAAAGTTCTCTGCAGTCCTCAATTTTTAAGAATATAAAGGGTTCAGAAGATCAAAAATTTCGTAACTACTAGAAGAAAATATAGAAGATTTGATATTTAATCTTTTCCATCAGATAAATTCAAATGAAAAGATCACCAAGATGCCTTTTTTATAACCTAAAATTGGATATGGTCAACCCTACCTCTTTAGTTTTTAATCTTTGCTAACCCAATAGAAAGAAATGAAGTTTCATTTCAACAGTGTTAAACATTTTTTGAAATGTTTATTACTCTTTAGCATTTCTGATGTTCAAATACCTCTCCTTTATCTTATCTGGGAGTGGCAGTGTTTTACTTATTTTTTGAATACCTTAGTTTAATGATATTCATGTTTAATGATATTCATTCTTTTCCCCAATTTATTATTTTTCTGAAAGGACCATTTTGATTTATTATAAGAAATTGAAAGATAAGTAATATTATCAAGGCTTTAATTAGAACGATTATTTAGAAAACAGTGGATTCTGTGTAACTTGCCTCAGACTCTCGAGTTTTAAAAATTAGTGTTGGGATAATAGTAAATTTTCTATTATTCATTTCTCTGATTTTTTTTTTTTGGAATAATCTTACATTTTAGTTCATATCATAAAAATATGCTCAAGTCAATTTCAGTTCATAGTTTATAAACTGTCTACACATTGAGACAATAAGTTGAAAAAGAAAAGAAAATAAGAAAGGTTTGTAGCACACATATGACTAGAAATCAAAGGAAAAAAGCTGAAGGTTAATTCAGATTCAAATTGCTCTACTCTGGAATTCTAAAGACTACTGTGTTCATATTCTGAAGGTCATGCTGATCAGTATGCATATAAAAGGTTTGCAATAAATCCTTGCATGTGTTGTTCTGTGAATCCCACTAAAATATTATTTCCCTTTGGAGCCATTATCAGAAAATAATAGTTAATCGATATAATGAGATAAATGTGATTGGGTATTTTATCAGGCAAAGTAAAACCTGTAATACCAAGAAAGTCATTTCATTAAGAGAGAAAAGTAAGTCAATCTGGTTAGTAAAGCAGAAAAAAACTAAACAGAACTAAGATAGGAAATTCAAAACAACACAATGATTACCTCCCACCAAGTCCTTCGATTCGTTCTCGTTCCTTGGGAAGTTCTGGCTTATGGTCCTGTGTTACTTCCACAGCTCTGACAAAATCATCCTTCGGGTCATCATGAATTCCAAGAACCACTCCTGAGTCACCCACGTGAGCTACATACATCTTCATGCCCCGTATGATGACCACACTGGCAGTTGTCCCTGACGTGCTAGGAAGACCAGTCATAGTCTTTGGCCATTCTGCTGTAATAAGAAATAAAATATTTTACTCTTCCAGGTATAAACATTAATAGTGTAGCATAATAAAAATGGTAACAACATATCCTAAATTAGCATGTTAAAATTTGAATTAGCATTGAAAAAAATTTCAGAAAAATATTTTGAAAGCTATTAAAGTACTTGTGCTAATCCCTTCTTCAATACATTAATTAATTTTATAAATAATGCAATTACATTACAATCATAAAACTAATCCCAGGAGAAAAATATTAGAGGATAGATTTACTAGTTCACCCTAAGTCTTAGTCCTAACTACATTAACAAGGATGTATTAAGAGTTTTGATACTTTAATATAGTATAAGTGTAGCCAGTAGCTTAGCGTCTGTTTATTAATCTCTGTAAAGATTTTCAGAAAGAGCTACATGATTTTTTTGAAAAAAAGATTTTGAATACTCAAACCTAATAATAAATAGCATTTATTGAGTACTTACTGTGTCCCAGGTTCTGTGCTAAGAGTTCTACATGTATTATCTCAAATAATACTTGGAACAAACCTATGAGATAGGTAAGATTCCCATTATTTTCATTTTGCAGACGAGGAAATCAATACTAAGAAATTTGTTCATGATAACTCAAATACCAAGTGGCAGAGACACCCATATTTAATTCTAAAATATATTGACTAATTAAATTCACTCATTTAAAAATTCTAAAATATTCTGTAATACTAAACTATAACTTACAGCTCAAGAAAGAAGACTAAGTCCAAACACTGACATATTCTCTCCTCCAAAATCCCATGAAAAGGACAGAATACAAATATTTTTAAAAGTCCATTACGATCATTATACCAGTATACAGAGAAGAGTCATAAGCAAATCTGAGGAATTCTTGGAATTTTAAACAAATGGAATTACATTGAGGGAAAAATCACAATGCAAAACTCGTAATCCAGCATAAGTATAGCCAATAAAGGCGGCAATATATCAATTTTCCCTCATAATAGTCCCAGAAAAGCTCAAACTCAAAGTCTGTGGCAAAGGCTGAAGGAGGAATGGATGGTAGAAGCTTGGCAGATAAAATTAAAACTGTAGGATGTAGGTCACAGTGCCTAAGTTCTTTGCAAGTAAAGGTGAAACATTGTAACTACTTTCCTTTAAAGTAAACACATCGTAACTACTTTCCTATAAAGTAAAAGGTGACACATCATACTATAATAATACCTTTCTTTAAAGCAAAGTAGTGCATCTACTGATAGGGACATCAGGGTCTCAAAAGGGATGAGGGAATGAGAAGAAATATGGGCCTAAAAAGCTGGATAGGGTGCCACACAACTCTCATAGCCACAAGGAAGGCTCACAAATATATTCAGACTCGGGGAAGCTGGGATGGCTCAGAGGGTTGAGCACTCACTTTGCAGCTCCAGAGCCCAGGAATCGAATCCCGGCTCCCGCCCATGTGGACCCATATGCTGAACTGGTGTGTGCCCCCAGTTCAGCTCTTGCTGGGGCCTATGTGGGAGGCTCCTGGCCCAATTCTTGCCCTGCGCAGCCCCGTGCCCACCTGTGGAGTGAAACTATATGGAAAACTAATGCTGTCAACTATGGAGACTGCTCTGGGCCGTCCCCCTTCTCTCGGGTCACAAAAATAATAAAAATAAATCTTTAAAAAAATATATATAGGGGAAGCCGGGATGGCTCAGTGGGTTAAGCGCTCACTTTGCAGTGCCGGGGACTGAGGATCGAATCCCGGCCCCGGCCCGTGTGGACCCATATGCTGAACTGGGGAGCTCCCCCAGTTCAGTTCTCTCTCTGTCTCTGTATCTCCCTCTCTCTGTGTGTGTATCTCTCTCTCTCTGTGTCAAAACAAATTTAAATAAATAAATAAATAAATAAAATGCCAATGAACAACAACAAAAAAATGTTAAAAAACCCATATATATATATATATATATATATATATTATTCAGACTCACTAGTTCTTTTCTTTTTCAATATCATATATGTTGAAGAGACAGACATCTCTTGAACCCCACAGTGCCATCTTACCATCCCATTCCACAGATGGAAATCAACCTACAGAGAGCCCTGTCACTCACAGTTGAGGCTGTTTACAGTATATGAAATAATGGCCTTCACAATTGCTGAGGGAAGAAAGAACAGCTACCGATACTGAAGACACTAGAAATTCATACATAGACACATGTAATACAGATGTAAAACTACCTGTGATGGTACAACACATAATAAGTGCTCAATAAATGTTAGTTTTTGTTGCTACAGCCATTATTTCAGGAAAGTAAATAGCCTGAGAGGCTCCAACAGGAGTATATGAAAAGAAGATGGTCCCTCAGAAAAACATCTGTGGAAAAATCAAAAGAATCTACAGAAAGATTGGCATTGATAAAGTTCAGTAAGGTTATTGGATAGAACTGTGGTTATAAATGTAACTTCTTAAAAAAGGTAACAATCACAGTAGCAGTAAAATGTATATATCTGGGAACAATGCCAACAAATTTCTAACTAGACCTTTATGGAAAGGTTGTAAGCCCGTGGACCAATAAAGCAGAATAGTGAGCACAGAAACAGATCCTTGTATATCTAGACACTTATATGAACAGTGGAGAAATGATATTAAACATTCAATAAATAAAATTGGGACAAAATAGAAAAAAAAAACAAACAGCCTTGGGTCTCTGATGCCAAACAAAAAAAAATCAACCTGGGGTACATTAATGACCTAACTTGAAAAATAAAGCTAAAATATTCAGAAGGTATATAGAAAGGCACATTCATGATCTCAGGGTAGGGAAGCATTTCCTAAACACAAAGAAGGGGCTAGCTATGTAAAGAAAATAATTGTGGGGGTGCCAGGACAACTCAGCAGTTGAACACTTGCCTCACAATCACGGTTGAGCACTTGCCTCACAATCACGAGGTCCAGGGTTTGATTCCCAGCCTGTGCAAACCCATATGCTGAAATGCAGTGCAACTGGTTAACTGCTGGGATGGCATGGCAGCAAAGGTTCTCGCCTCCCATGAGGAAAGCCCCCGGGGTTCAGTTCTCGCCCCACGCAGCCCCACATCCACCTGTGTGGAATGAAACCATGTCACAACTAATGATGTACAACTATGGAGACTGCTCTGGGCTCTCCCCCTCCACCCCTTCTCTCTCTCTCTCTCTCTCTCTCTCTTCTCTCAAATAATAAATTTAAAAAAATAGTAATTGTGAAGCTGTATTAACATCAAAATTAAGAATTTCTGTTCATCAGAAGATACCATTACTAAAATGAAAAGACAAGTCAAAAAAATGGAAAAGGATATATTTATAATATATGTACATGTCAAAAGAATGGTATCCAAAATATGTAAAATGCTCCTATAAATAAAATCAATCAGACTACCAACAGAAAAATGGATAAAAGGCTTGAACAGTTCTTTTTATAAAAGAGGAAATCCAAACAGCCAAAAATATGCAAAGGTGTTCAGCTTCTCCAATTAACAGGGAGATATAGGGGAAGCCGGATGGCTCAGTGGGTTAAGAGCTCACTTTGCAGTGCCGGGGACCGAGGATCGAGTCCTGGCCCCGGCCCATGCGGAATCATATGCTGAGCTGGGGGCTCCCCCAGTTCAATTCTCTCTCTGTCTCTGTCTCTCTCTCTCTCTTTCTCTCTCTCAAAAATAAATAAATAATTTTTAAAAATCATAAAAAACACACACACACAAAACAGGGAGATATAAATTCAAAATCACAGTAAATTATCACTGCATAATTATCAGATTGCATAAATTAAAGTCTGATAATAGTATGTGTGGTTAAGAATGTGGAGCAACATGTTCTATCAACTATTGCTGGGAGTATAAACCGGTACAACCACTTCAGAGAAACATCTAGATATTATCAAAGGTAAAGACTGTATACTCTTTGACTACCCCTAGATACATACCATAAATTAATGTACATGTATACATAGTATATATGAATATTCATAGCAGTACTGTTCATATGGGCTAAAAATGAGCAACAACCCAAATGTCCTTTAACATGGCAACAGACTACATACACTACATCACATGTAACACATAGGAATCTTACTAGAATCATGAGATACAAAATTCATACAGCATGATTTTCTTCAAACATCCAAAACAAACTATCAGGCTAAATATATGGTGACAGAAAGAAAGCTGACACTGGGTGGTGAACACATTATTGTAACATACAGACAAAGTTCTATAGAATTGTATACCTGGAACCTATGTAATTTTTACTAGCTAATGTCACTCTTAATAAATTTAACAATAGAAAAAAGAAACTATCATGTTTACTGATAAGTGGTAAACCATTAAGAAAAATAAAGCAGTACAGACTATCATCCAGACTATCATCCAAAAGTCAGGATGGCAGTTATCCCCTGGAGAAGGATAGAAATATGAGATCAGAAAGGACATGGGGGCTTCTGCAGTGCTGGCAATATTCCCTTTCTTAACCAGATGGTGTTTGTTTTATAATTATTCACTAAATTGTACATTCATGTTTTATGGCCTTTTCAATATATTTTACACCTTTTATAAAGTTAAAAGAAAAAAAAAAAAAGAGGAAGAAGGCATCAATTTTGCAGGCATAAATTATAGCACATAGCTCCCTAGCCCATCCAGTTTTGCAGCTTTGTTATAGACGTCATTCCTAGAAGTTTAGCCTAAAGTGTATTGTATGCTTCTTTAGCCCTTTCAATTATTTTGTGGGTTAACTATAGGTTTTGCTAACACCTTTTCTTTTTCTTTTTTTCAAAGAGTTATTTTATTGTTTGAGAGAAGGTAAAAGAGAGAGAGAGAGAAGAGAAGAGAAGAGAAGAGAAGGGAAGAGAAGGGAAGAGAAGAGAAATGGGGAGAGTCCAGAGCAGTCTCCATAGTTATACATCATTAGTTGTGACATGTTTTCTTTCCAAACAGGTGGATATGGTGCCACATGGCTCGAAAATCCAACTGGGGGCTTCCACATTGAAGGCAAAAACCTTCGCCACCAGCAACTACAGTTGTACCACAGTTCAGCATATGGGTTTTCTTGGACTGGGGATGGGTATCAAACCCTGGACCTCGCAGTTGCAAGGCAAGGCAAGCGCTCAATCTGTTGAGCTATCCTGGCATTCCTAAAACCTTTTTTTCTTTTAAAAATTTATTTTACTGTTTTTGACAGAGAGAGACAGACAGAGAAGGGGGAGGGCCCAGAGCAGTCTCCATAGTTATATGTTATCAGTTCTCAACAGTTTCATTCCACACAGGTGGGCAGGGGGCCATGCCAGGGGCCTCTCACATTGGAAGCTCGCCCTGGCAAGAACCAAACTGGGGGGAAGCCGGGATGGCTCAGTGGATTAAGCGCTCACTTTGCAGCACCGGGGACCGAGGATCGAATCCCGGCCCCGGCCGTGCGGAACCATAAGCTGAACTGGGAGCTCCCCCAGTTCAGTTCTCATTCTCTCTCTCATTCTCTCTCTCTCTCTCTCTTTCTCTCTCTGTCAAAAATAAATAAATATATTAAAAAAGAACCAAACTGGGGGCCACACCCCAGTTCAGCATATGGGTCCGCATGGGCCAGGGTTGGGATTCAATCCTTGGACACCAGGACTGCAAAGCAAGCGCTTAACCTGCTGAGCCACCCCAGCATCCCCAAAACTTTTTCTTTTTAAACAAGAGAGAACAGATTCCATTTTCTGCAGCTAAGAGACTAAACTGTAACAAAAATCTATTATCACAATAAAGGCGAATGAGCTGAACTCCCAGAAAGAAGGGTTCTTAAGCACATTTAAAAAATAAATTTACCTACAAGTATGCAAGTAATTCAGATATTTGCAAAAAGCACCTAAAACCAAATGAAAAGAAAGAAAACAAGCTAAAAACAAAAGGGTATAAAAAAAAAACTATATATAACATTTAAATCACATTTTGGGTCCAAAGAACTAATATGTAACAAAGAATTATTCTGCAGTGACCTAAAAATACTGAATGCTTTCCCTATTTATTTGAAATGTCACCTTTTATCATATGCTACATTTTGTCTCAAGTCCATCATCCTACTAAATCTATTTATGGTACTTTTTAATAATTGGAAGTTTAATTATCCCCCAATTATTCTTCTTTTTCAATATTCTCTTAAGTATTTTTCCAGCTGAAATTTAGAAACAACGTGCAAATTAAAAAACCAACCCTGTTGAGATTCTAATAGAAACTTCAGTAAATTTATATATTAAGGCCTTGACATCTTTATAATTTTGTCTTTCTTGTTTTCTACTATACACTTGAATCTTTTAATTTTTAAAATGTGACTTAAAACTAGAAACATATTAAAAATATAGTATCAGACAGTATATGAATTCTGACTTAATTATTCTAAGCAAGAAAATATGCAAGACATTAAAACAAAGACTAGGGGAAGCTGGGATGGCTCAGCGGCTTAAGCGCTCACTTTGCAGCCCCAGGGACCAAGGATGCAATCCTGGTCCTGGCCCATGCGGACCCATGTGCTGAACTGGGGTGTGCTTCCCATGCAGGAGGGCCCCCAGTTCAGTTCTCACCCCCTGTTCGGTCCCTGGCTCGGACGGCATGCCTCCCATGTGGGAGGCCCCCAGCCCAGTTCCAGCCCTGTGTGGCCCCCGCCCACCTGTGTGGAACAAAACCTTGTTGAAAATTGATGACATACAACTGTGGAGACTGCTCTGGGCCCTCCCCCTTCTTTGTCTCTCTCTGTCTCTGTCAAAAGCAATAAAATAAATCTTTAAAAAAACAAAGACTAATAGATTTTATGACAAAAATATAAAATTTCTGAAGTAAAGCTATTTTATAAATAAGTACAAAGTATATATGTTCTCTGTAATAAATTTAAAACTCGGAGTACTTACGTACTTACCAGGTACCAATTAATATACACTCAGTCATTTAACTCTCAAAGAGGTATTATCTCTATTTTAGAGTTGAGGATATTCTAGTACAAGAGGTTTTTACCCAAGGTCACACAGATAGTAAAAAGAGAAGCTGGGATTCAAACCTAGGTAACACAACATACTCCTCAGGGGAAGCCGGGATGGCTCAGTGGGTTAAGCACTCACTTCGCAGCGCCGGTGACCGAGGATCGAATCCCGGCCCCGGCCCGTGCGGAACCATATGCTGAACTGGGAGCTCCCCCAGTTCAGTTCTCTCTCTGTCTCTGTCTCTGTCTCTCTCTCTCTCTCTCTCTCTGTCATAAATAAATAAATAAATAAAAATATTAAAAAAAAAAACAAACATACTCCTCAATCACTATGCTAAGAGTTCTTATAGAATTCTAATGCCAAAGTAGTGTGGATCAGATATAAAAGCCTTCAGGAAAGCAATTTGAAAATGCTTATCAACAACCACAAAAATGCATAAATAAATCCTTGAACCAAATAATTCAGCTTTGAGAATTGTTTTCCCTTAGGAAATAATCCAATTGAAGGACAAGTTATGTTGCTTTCATTATAGTCTTTAGTTATAGCACTAAAATATAGTGCATACTTGTCCAGCACACATTCCTCTTTCTAGTACTGGCATCCTGATTTTGTTCTGGAGTCCATAGCCTCCACTGCATGCAGTCCATAGCAGAACTGAAAACCTTGCTATCTCCTGGCCTACAGGTAGGGAAATGACATAAAGTAAGTCAGACTCTTTAAGGTATCTGTCTTAGATAGAAAGGCAAAAAGCCAGAAAACTATTGGAACTGATTCATTCTAGAGAATAAAACCTTTCAACGAGTCTCCACTAACTAGTTTCTGTCACCTAGAGCCCTAGAAGTACCCTGGTTTTGTCCATTTTGAGACCTGTGAGCTACCTAACAGGCTTCAAAAAAATTCTCAAGTTCTTTTCCCTCCTTAATATAGACTTGAGTCAGTTTGTGTTATTTTCAAAGAACTGCAATACAAAACTAATACCACAGAGCGGTTGCAGGCAAGTGATCCTCAAAAAAAAGTCAACTGGTTAGGGAACCAACAGGGGTAGAGGCATCAAGACTCTCGTTCACATTCCAAATGGTAACCAAACAGCCCATGGCTGAATTTATCAACAAAGGAAACTGTAAGCAGGTAGTCTGTATTAGGCATACTAGCTTAGAACTGTGGCAAAAACTTTTCTGGGTCAGCTAATGCAAACATAAACTCAACACTGGCTGAAGATGTCATACGTCTCAAGAAAAAAACCAAATAATTTGATTTGACTGCTAGGGATAGAATTGTGTCCCTTTCAAAAAATGTATGTTGAAATCCTAACACCCACTACCGCAGAATGTGACCCTACTTGGAAATAGTGTCTTTACAGAGGTAATATATCAAGTTAAAATAAGGTCATTAGGATGGGCCCTAATACAATATGGCTGTCATAAAAAGAGGAATTTGAACACAGGGACGAATGCAATGAGAAAAGATGGTATGAAATACACATACAGAAAAAAAAGACATGTGACTAAAGTGCTACTCACTACAAGTCAGGCCAGGAATCACTGGTAAACACCAAAAACAAGAAGTGAGGAAATATGACCTTATGCCTTTTAGAGTATAGAGTATGGCCCTTCCACGACCTTAATTTTGGACTTGTAACCTTCTAAAACTGTGAGACAATAAATTTGTTGTTTTAATTTTTTGTTATTGAGAGAGAGAGAGACAGAGAGAAGGGGAAAGGCCCAGAGCAGTCTCCACAGTTGCACATCATTAGTTTCTATAGTTTCACTTCACAAGTGGGGCGGGGCTGAGCAGGGAAGGAACCAGCCAAGGCCTCCCACATGGGAGGCACAACACCCACACTCGTCCCCTGCAAGCCAGGGGCCTCCCACAGAGGGGGCTCACCCCAGTGAGAACACACTGGGGGCACACCCCAATTCAGCATATGGGTCCACACAGGTCAGGGCTGGGATTCAATCCTTAGACCCTGGGGCTGCAAGACAAGTGTTCAACCCACTCAGTCATCCTGGTATCCCCATTGTTTTATTTTAAGCCAACTAGTGTTTGGTACTTTAAGGCAGTTCTAGAAAACTAACGAAATGATAGAGAAAACAATTCAAAGATTTGGGGAGATAGGAATCTTAGACTAAATCTATTATACTTGTATGACTATGCATCCCACATATTCAACCCAAGAAAGGCTCAGAAGACTCTCTTCAACTTTAATGCTTAAGGAAGAAATTAGGTAAACATTAAAATCTTTTAAACACATTCTGACTCTTCTCTCTAGGTAAAGAATGCTAATAAAAGACGCTGCAACTAATATGGGTTCTCTGATCTCTGTGGGGATGGAAGAATCCTGAAGTGGCAGAGACCAGATATGAGTTTAATTACCCAAAGCAAAGTTGGCAGGGTTACCTAATTGACAACAGGGCAGAATAAAAATTGGATCTCTAGAATGGTCACTCACAAGGCCTTATTTGATATAAAGAACCAAAAACAAAACAAGAAACAAACATGGGAAGCCGGGATGGCTCAGTGAGTTGGGAGCTCACTTTGCAGCGCCGGAGACCAAGGATCGAATCCCGGCCGCGGCCCATGCGGACCCATGTGCTGAACTGGGGAGTTCCCCAGTTCAGTTCTCTCTCTGTCTCTGTATCTCTCTCTCTCTGTGTTAAAAACAATTTTAAAAAAATCATTAAAAAAGAAACAAACAAAACAAAAATAAACTACAAGTTTAGTTAAAGGAACACTGTTTACCTTCTCAGTGATATGTGGCCATTTTCACATGTAGCTATACACCAAGAAATGAGAAATAGCCACATTAACTACTAAACAAATGGCTCAAAGATAATAATCCTGGGGCTAGAGAACACAACCAGTCAACTGGTCAAGAGTTAAGAAGGTCAAGTACTAAATAGGACTTTGAATCCAGTCCATCTCAAACTCAATGAAATCCCAAATCTATCCCATAGCTAGCTTAGTCCCCGAATAACCTCAGCAACTGATAGCTTCCTCTCAGCTCTTAATTGACAGGTCAGGAAGCCTACCGTATTTCAGTAGAAAAGGCCAAGTGCAAGGCTTTGGAGCACAGCATCAATGATACTCTCCTCCAAAATAGTAAATTAAAAGCATTATCACATCTCTCAAAGAATCACAAAGATTGATGTCATGATTTAAATATAAAAGCAGCAGTGGTATCCTTTATATTCCATTCCATTGTTTGACCACTGCAAAAGTCTAATAGCTCTTGGAAAATGACAGTGATTATAAATCAAATAGTGATTCCAAATGCAGTTGCTGTTGATTTATTCTCTTTACTGAAAGAAATAAATAGAGCTTTGGCTGTCAGGTATACATCTAGCAGCAGGGCCCTGATAAAACTGCTACTTGGGTTCCTGGAGGTATCCAGGTTTCTGATCTTTCTGAGACTTGTTTCTTCAGGTTCACTTTTCCTTTTTTGCATGAATAATTAAAAGAATTTCTTTTACTTGAAACAACTGAAAGTAAACTATCACCCAGACATCCTATCACCCCAAAATAACATTACAGTATCTACTGCTACAAACAAAGGCATTCTCCTACATAACCAGAATTAACCATCAAAATCAGGAAATCAACGCTGGTACCACTACTATCTAATCCACAGATCTCATTCAAATTTCAACAATTATCCTAACAATGTGCTGCTTTATAGTAAAATTCAGGATCCTTTATTATATTTAGTTATATCTCTTTATTCTCTTTCAATATGGAATAATTTCCCAAGTATATCCTTGACAGTTTTAGAAATTCTGGGCAATCGTTTCAAGGATGTCTCTCAATTTGGATGTTTCAAGTTTCCTCATTTTTGTATTCAGATTATGTATTTTTTGGCAGGAATATCACAGAATGGTTAAAAATTATCTCAGTGCAGGCAGTATACAAGTTCAATCTGTCCCATTAAAAGTGATGCTAGAAAAAGAATGGGGGGGGAAGTGATGCTATCTTTGATTACTTGATTAAGGTAGCATCTCAACCAGGTTTCTCCACTATTATATAATCTTTTTCCTTATGTAATTAATAAGTATTTCATAGAAAGATAATCTGTTACAATGTCAATATCCTTGGAGTAGGTTGAATGGTGGCCCCTCCCCAATAAAATATATGTCCACCCAGAACCTGTGAATGTGACTTTATTTGGGAAAAGGGTCCTTGTAGACATAATCAGGTTTAAAAATTTTAAGAGATCTTCCTAGATTAGAGTGGGGACCTAAATGCAAAGATAAATGTCCTTAAAAAAGAACAGAGGAGGGGAAGCCAGGATGGCTCAGTGGGTTAAGCGCTCGCTTTGCAGCACCGGGGATCCAGGATCGAATCCCGGCCCATGCGGAACCATGTGCTGAGCTGGGGATGCCCCCAGTTCAGTTCTCTCTGTCTCTGTCTCTTTCTCTCTGTCAAAAACAAAAACAAAAAAAAAAGAACAGAGGGGAAAAGACACAGAGGAGGGTGGGTGATGCATTTACAAGCCACTTACAAGCCAAGAAATGCCAAGGATTGCTGGCAACCATCAGAAGCTATGGAACAGATTTTCCCTCAGAACTTCCAAAAAGAAACCAACCTTGCTGATATCTTAATAACAGACTTCTGGCCTCCAGAACCACAAGAGAATAAATTTCTGCTGTTTGAAGCCACCCAATTTGTGCTACTTTGTTACAGCACCTCCAGGAAACTACTGTAATTCTGTTTCTCAAATATTCACCCACTAGTTTTACCATTCAATGATGTTTCTTGCCTGAATCAATCATTGTGATGGTTACCGAATGCGATTTTCTAGCTCTATCATCCCTTCCACATTTATTAGTGGATGTCTACCATAAAGAAAAGCTTTACATCAGCTTTATTCATAATAGCCAAAAACTTAAGACAACTCAAATGTACATCAATGGGTGAATGGATAAACAAATTGTGGTGTATCTATACAATAGAATAGTACCTGGTAATAGAAAGGAATGAGCTATTGATATATACAACAGGGTGGCAGAGATTATAATCTACTACTTGATCAAAATGAATGATTAACAAACATGGAAAAAATGGTACTTGATAAATATGGCAAACTCTTCCATATCATGTAATATGTGAGAGGGTGAAGGTCCAAAAATTGAGAAATATCAAACTAAAGATACAGGTTTAAGATTCCATGATTTAAGAGTTTTCTTCAAATTTAGTTCTACTTCACTTTCTCCTCCATCTTTCCTTCTATCCTTCCCACCCTCTTCCTGCATCTGTCCTTGTCTGTCTGTAAATTTAAGGTAATGAAAATTGTCAAACCTAGAACCAATAATTTAGGTTAAGAACAGCTTCCTTCATAATTCCTTTGGTCATGGTTCTTTAAAGCAAATGCTCTGATCATCCGTCAAATTCACTTAACAAACAAAACTTCACATTTTATCTTTCTTTACAAATACTGTGACAGATTTTCTTTATTCACACCACAGATCACATTTCATTTATTTCAGTAGTATGGTATTATCTTTCTTCTGGCTTTCTTGATAACATAAATCAATGAACACAGGGGAAAAAAAAAAGGGACTTTGTTCACTATCTTCTTTGAATTTCCAAAACGGGTAATGAGAACATAATTTCAAGTGAATAAACCTATAAATACATACACAAACTTTAAAACATTATTTCTTATAAAGCAAGAAGACCACAAGAATGTCAAATCCATACATGTTAATATACATAAATTAGGTATATACAATAACTTAAGGTCAAGACGTATTAAAAAAGTTTTAATATAAAAAAAGAAAAATGACTTCTAAAAAGAATATATTCATATACTCTCTTATTCCATGCTGTATTAATCAAAGCCCAACCTCAAGACAAAAATAAATAATTTTAAAATTTTTAGAGGGAAAGCAGGGATGGCTCAGCGGATTAAGTGCTCACTTTGAAGGACCGAGGATCGAATCACAGCTCCGACCCAGGCGGACCCACATGCTGAACTGGGGTGTGCTTCCTGAACGTGGTGAGGCCCCCAGTTCAGTTAAAAAAAAAAATTATTTTTCGATAATTTTTTCTTTGTAAATTTGAGTAGGGAACACAAGCACTAGAAAGATGCTAGCTAGAGAAGTCAAGCTGAATATTAATTAAATCAAGAAAGGCTTAGGAAGACAGAGGAGATGTTCTTTAAAAATATTAACAAAGGCCCTCACACCCATTAATATAGCTATTACTTTTTTTAAAAGGAAAGTAACAAGCATTGGCAAGGATGTGGAGAAATTAGAACTCTTGTGGTATTGCTAGCAGTAATACAAAAGGATGTAGCTGCTGTGAAAACAATTTAGTTAAAAACACAGAATTACCATATGATCCAACAATTTCACTTCTAGGTTTTACACCCAAAAGTACTGAAAATAGAGACTCAAACAGATTTCTTGTACACCTATGTTTATAGCACCATTATTCACAAAAGCCACAAGGTGGAAACAACCCAGATGTCCATAAACAGGTGGACAGATAAACAAAATGTGACACACAAACACACATACAATTGAATATTATTAGCCTTAAAAAGGAATACATTCTGATACAGGATACAATTTAGATGGTAAGTGAAAGTAGACACAAAAGGACAAATACTGGGGAAGCTGGGATGGCTCAGTGGGTTAAGCGCTCACTTTGCAGTGCTGGGGACCGAGGATCGAATGCCGGCCCCAGCCCATGAGGACCCATATGCTGAACTGGGGTGTGCCCCCAGTTCAGTTCTTGCTGGGGCCTATGCAGGAAGGCTCCCGGCCCAGTTCCTGCCCTTTGCAGCACCGTACCCACTTGTGGAATGAAACTATATGGAAAACTAATGTTGTCAACTATGGAGACTGCTCTGGGCCCTCCCTTCTCTGTCTCCCTATCAAAAAATAATAAAAATAAATCTTAAAAAAAAAAAAAAGTTCTTGAAAACACAATAAAAATTTTATTAAACCTCCACCCGTGAATACTTTTTAAAATTCTGTATGGCAAAAAGGGAAGTACGCACAACAGGCTGCTCTTGCATTTGATAGCTGTCCAAAGGAAAAGTATCAGTGATTGTGTAAGTTATGAACTAGCCACAGTTTTCATGCACCATCATTTTTACTCGAAAAACTAATAAACTGTGTTAATGAGACTTTGATGTTTGGCCTACATTTTCTTCAAAACCACGAGAGTGAGCTTTTCACTTTAAGAAAAACTGTCAGTATTTGTTGCCAGTGATAAATAAATAACTGCTTTTTAAAAACTTACATTTTGGGGGAAGTTGGGATGGCTCAGCGGGTTAAGAGCTTGCTTTGCAGCCCTGAAGCCTGAGGATCAAATCCCAGGCCCGGCCCATGTGGACTTATATGCTGAGCTGGGGTGTGCCCCCAGTTCAGTTCTTGCCGGGGCCTATGTGGGAGGCTCCCGGCCCAGTTCCTGCCTTGCGCAGCCCTGCGCCCACCTGTGGAGTGAAACTATATGGAAAACTAATGCTGTCAGCTACGGGGACTGCTCTGGGCCATCCCCATTCTCTGTCTCTATCTCTCTGTCAAAAAACAATAAAAATAAATCTTTAAAAACTTACATTTTGGAAAATATGTATCCACTACAGTGAACTTAATACTTTTATGTTAAGACTTTTCTGATGAGATCAATGACATTAACAAATGTGGAGGATGCCGGGATAGCTCAGCAGGTTGAGTGCTTGCCTTGCTGCCCAGGGTTCAAAAATGGAGCCCAGAACTGGGTGTGCTTCCCATGTGGGAGGCCCTCAGTTCAGTTTCCACCTAGGTGAGCTTCCCATGCACGAGGCGCTTGGAGCAGTTCTCTGGCCCTGAACAGCCCTGCAAGGCCCCACATGGGCCCGCACCCACCAGTGAGGAATGAAACTATGTCAAAAACGAATGGTACAACTACAAGAGAATGTTCTGGGCCCTCCTCCTCTGTCTCTCTCTTTCTCTGTCAAAAACAATATTTTTTTAAATGTGATATTTTGCTACTGTATAGTAAATGCACCAATATTTAGAAGATCTGCATAACTCAGTGAACTATTATTTTCCAAATGATTAATGCATCATGTCACAAAATCACATATGGGTAAAGATTCATTCAAAGTACAAGAGAGACCAATGAATCATAATGTAAAATGACAAAAAGTTCATCCATTAGATTTGATTCCATTCTGACTAATCTTATGAAATCACCACTTTAATACAGAATATCCATAATTATCTGAAAAGACAAACAATTCCTCCTTTTCCAATTACATATGTGTGAGGCTTCCTCCTTATACACTTCAACCAGACATTACAATAGACTCAATGCAGAAGCAGATACCATAATACTATTTCAATATTTTTTTTTTAATATTTATTTTTATTTATTTTGACAGAGGAAAGAGAGAGACAGACAGAGAGACAGAGAGACAGAGAGACAGAGAGAGAACTGAACTGGGGGAACTCCCCAGTTCAGCATATGGTTCTGCACGGGCCGGGACCGGGATTCGATCCTCGGTCCCCGGCGCTGCAAAGCGAGCGCCCAACCCACTGAGCCATCCCGGCTTCCCCCTATTTCAATATTTTAAAGAAAAAGTGATTTTTCATTTTAAAATATCTTAACATAAAATAAGTATATTTTTAATAAATATTTTTTAATTTCTTAGTTTAAATTTCTCATATAGTAAATATTGCTGTAACCACATAAAAGCTCTTTGGGGTCTTAAATTCTAAATCATTTAAGAGTACAAAGGGTTCTGAGGAAAAAAAGTTTGAGAACCAATGCTACAATCCAGTACTTCAAAAGTAGAAATATAGAATGTTTAATTCCAGGGAAGCCGGATGGCTCAGTGGGTTAGGCGCTCACTTTGCAGCCCTGGGAACTGAGGATTGAATCCCGGCCCTGGCCCATGCGGACCCACATGCTGAACTGGGGAGTGCCCCCAGTTCAGTTCTTGCCAGGACGAGACCCTGGCCCAGTTCCTGCCCTGTGCAGCCCCAAGCCCACCTGTGGAATGAAACTATGTGGAAAAACCGATGATGTGCAACTATGGAGACTGTTCTGAGCCCTCCTCCTTCTCTCTGTCTCTAACTCTGTATCTCTCTCTCTCTCTCTGTCAAAAACAATAAATAAATCTTTATTTTATTTTTTTATATATTTATTTATTTATTTATGACAGAGAGAGAGAGAGAGAGAGAGACACACACACAGATACACAGAGACATAGACAGAGAGATAGAACTGAACTGGGGGAGCTCCCAGTTCAGCACATGGGTCCGCACGGGCTGGGGCCAGGATTCGATCCTCGGTCCCCAGCACTGCAAAGTGAGCATTTAACCCACTGAGTCACCCTGGCTTCCCCAATAAATCTTTAAAAAAAAAAAAAAAAAAAAAGAATGTTTAATTCCAAAAGAAAGAACTTTCACAGAAGAAAACAGAGACTTCAGTTTTATGTTTTGGGGCAGGGGAGAATTTAAGAAAATGGAATATTTCAATTGCCCTTGGAAAACAGATAAGTAGACTATATAGAAATGTGGGTAACATAAAATTGAATGTGGAGTCTGAAGTTGGACTGGGAAGAGCTTGGTCTGTAGTTTATAAATTATAGTTTGTTTATTCTATAGAAAATGAGGAGTCATCCATAAAATTGGAACTGAAGTACAATTAAAAAAAAAAACAAAAACCAGGGGAAAGCCGGGACGGCTCAGCGGGTTGAGCGCTCGCTTTGAGGCCATGAGGACCGAGGATCGAATCCCGGCTCCGGCCCAGGCAGGACCCACGTGCTGAACTGGGGAGTTCCCACAGTTCGGTTCTCTAACTGTCTCTGTCTCTGTCTCTCTCTCTATCTGTCAAAAAGTAAAATAGAAATAAATATGC
>PVKE010010766.1:0-37500 GCA_004027555.1 Craseonycteris thonglongyai | reverse complement strand
TGCTGCATTTTGCTGCTTCTGAAAATGACATTATTTCAGCCTGTCCCAGCAAGGCTTCCATTTTATGTTCATTCCTGTCTGAACACTTGAGAAGGGCTCAGAGCGGGCCAACAACTTTGCAGTTTTTAAAGCACTTTTAAGTTGCACATGAGAAGGCATGAATGAAGGAAGGTAGAAACATCTTAAGACATTAGGCACCTTACCATGAGCTAAGCACGATGTAAGCCATCTTACAGATATGTCTTACTTAATTCAACACCCATGTCAGCGTGTTCTATAGTTCTCCCCTTTTCACAGATAAGGAAGCAGAGGCCATGGGCATGGAGTGACTTGCCCAGGGACACTTATATAGTAATTTGTGGGAACTGGGGTCATTTATTCAACCGACTTCTGATGCCAGACCCAGTGCTGGGGCTGAAGGTTCAGGGTAAGGAGACCTGGCTGCTCCTGTGGGATTTTGTTAGCTGATCTGGGTCTGTCTGGTCTGGCATGGAGAGCCTTTTTCACCATATTGCAGCCTTTGAAAAACTGCTCTCCCCTCCCCTCCAGCCTTTCCCCACATGCGCCATAAGGACTCCTCTTCCTCTCCTCATCCAAACCATTCTGGCAATGCCAGTTCCTGCAGGCCACAGCCCCCTCTGTGTCCCGCTTTGTATGGCTCTCCTTCACGTGCACTGGTGCCTTGGCCACTCCAGCTGTGGAGCCCCTTGAAGGCAGAATGTATGACCAACTACCCTCTGGGTCCTCTATGCCAGGCTAAATGCTTGGGGAAAGTGTGCTGCTTAATTAGCAACCACTGAGTAAGAGAGAATGGGAACTTGGAAAGACTTTAGGGGAAAAAAATGAGACAAACCTGGGTTCACATACAGCTGGTGTCACTATGTGTCTTTGGGTCAATCACTGCCTCTCTTTGAACTTCAGTTCTCTTTTCATAAAACGGGGTCATGATCCCTGCCTACCTCACAGCCCTGCAGGGAAGGTGGGGGTGAGGACGGATATGAAAGCTACGTCCTTTACAGAGTTGCCCACTGTTTGCCCTTGGGGAAGACAGGGCCCTCTCTGGGATCTTTCCCTCTCTGATGCCCCAGATGCCTACTAAGGTTCCATCCTGTCTCCAGCACCTGCCAGCTTGGTGTTGAGGGGCTCAGTCTTCCCGGTCTTAACCTGTAGAGGTCCCAGGCCTCTGCACCTGGCCAGCCCACCCCAGGGATGTGCCTGAGGGTCCGCAGGGCTCCAGACGTCCTGGAGCCAGGAAGGGAGGGATTGGAGATGGACCAGGCCTGGAGACCCACAGAGGCCGCTGCTGTCCTACCAACCACGATGGAGGGGAAGGTCACAGGGGTGTCCCCTCAGGCAGACCTGGACAGGAGTTCTCAGACACAAGTCCCCAGCTGAGGGGCCCAGGACAAAGCTCTGACTTGCCTTAGGACCCTGCTACACGCTGACTTGCTGCTGGACGACCTTGGTTTTTTCCCTCTGTAGGGTAAGTGCCATTGGGAGATAATAATAGATGTCACTTCCCTCTGACCACTGCCTCGCTCAGGCCACACCATCTCTCCCCTGGACTACACGGATGGTCACCTCATGACCTCCTGACCTTCAAACAATGCTTCTGGGTACATGTGGCTAAGTAGCCACCAGGCCTGCCCTTCAGGTTGCCAGAGCCTGGCGTAGGCTGGGATTCCACTTTCACTACCAGGTCAACTCCAGATAGCCTGGGCACCAAGCGATCACATTGCCTCCCCCACCCCTCCCTGCCTCTGCCTCCCCTCACCTCGTGCACAGTGGGGAGAGGCAGGAACTCAGGGCGGGAGGCAGGGGCACTACGGCTACTCCAGTGACGAAGTCACCTCCCCAGGGTCCAGATGGAGCCACCATCCTGACCCCGGCTAACCCCCTCCTAAGCCTCAGTGCAGAGCCTCAGTAATGAAGACCCCAGTCCGGGCACTTGCTAGGCTGCACACAGAACTACAACAATGCTTCCCCGCAGGACCCAGCCCAGGAAATGAAGGGCTACTTTAAGTCCATTCCCCGAGGCAGGTTTCTTCTGCCTTGCACCTGCTCCTGAGCAATGGGGTGACTCTAGCTCCACACCACCCCCCAACCATGACAACAAGGTTTTCTGTCCCGTGTTTACAATAACCTCTCATGGGGCTTTGATTGGCTGACTTTGAGCTGGATTTCAAGGCTAAGGTTGGCTTTCAACTAGATGACCTTGAGTAAGTCACACAAGGTCCCAGAGCCACAGT
The DNA here is from genome assembly GCA_004027555.1 of Craseonycteris thonglongyai. Taxonomy (NCBI): domain Eukaryota; kingdom Metazoa; phylum Chordata; class Mammalia; order Chiroptera; family Craseonycteridae; genus Craseonycteris; species Craseonycteris thonglongyai. The sequence continues at coordinate 35,251 of PVKE010010766.1, read as the reverse complement.
TTCCTCATCTATAAAATGAGTGAAAAGGGAACTGTCCTGCAGGGAGGTTGGGGAAGGAGAGAGGAAATGGAGAGAAGTGTTTCCTGGCTGAAATGGGCCTCTGCCTGCCCACAGTCAAGGCACAGGCGTGACCCTGTCTGTTTAGTCTCAGCGAACTGGCCCTTCCCCTCCTCCGCAGATGCCAGCCCAGGAGCAAGTGAGCCTCTGAGGGTCCTCACGCCGCCACCTGTTGGCTGTGGGGCTCCCCTCCACAGGCTGTTGGGTCACTGATGGGTAGAAAATGGTAAAATGCCCTGCTTGAAAGCTGTAGACTATGGAAGTCTAGTGGGTTTCAAATGCCCCCACCCCAGAGTCCCCTGCTGCAACTCCCAGACACCCTGGCCCACTCCCATTGCACCCTCCCCACCCTCAGCCTGGACTTACATGTTAAGAGCCGTCCCTCAGGTCTCTCCTCTGTCTGCAGCACCCTTTGGGCTGGGAGCCAAGCAAGGTCCTTGGGCTCCCAGGTGCTGGGCCTCCCAGAGGCGCTGAGACGCCCATGCCAGGACTGCCCGATTCCTCCTAAAATTCCCACAATTCTGAGTGTCCAGTTCCAGGAGTGGGCGGATTGTGGACACGAGTGGGGGCTTTGGGGAGCCAGCTCTATGTGAAAACTGCCTTCAGGGTAGGGTATAAAGAGTGCTCCGAAAGGGGAGTTCCTTTTGTCCCCAAATATCATCCCTTTATCACTCATGCTTCCTAAATTGCGTCCATTAAATCAGTCCTTTGGGTTGAGGTATTGCAAGCCTCTGCTCAAATGAAAATCTGCTATTTTCTAGACTTCTCATGAACTGTCAGTTGAGTGGTGTCTTCATCTGTTAAGGGTTAGATTTGGTAAATCAGTTGTTTTAAACTTGTTTGTTTGCTTTTGTTTTGTAACTGTGGACCCTTTTAATCAAACAACATATTGAATGGAGCTTCCTTGGTCAAAAAGGGAGAGAGGCATTTGCTGAAGCCCCCTGCATGGATGGTGGGCTCACAGTCCTTGAAGAGTGCCTGGGCTTTCACCGGGGGGGAGGTGCAAGGGGCATTCCAGGTGGAGGGGCTTGGCCAAAAGCGTGGGGGGGGGGGCAGGCGGGCTGCTGAGAGACGCAGGTCTGTGGGGAGTCCACCTAGAGTGCCTGTGGGCTGGGGAGGGGGCTGGGCTGCATCAAGTTCTAGTGAGTCCATCCAATTCTCACCAGGCCAGAGAGGGTGGGGGTGGGGGTGGGGGCAGTCCTGGAGACGTGGGGTCTCCACCACCAAGGCGTGTCCAGTAGATGGGGTGAAGCACAGGGGCCAGAGGGCACTGAGCCAGGGTGGGGTGGGGGTCAGGGAAGGCCGCCTGGAGGGGTTCTATATTGCCCACACTGCTGCTCGGAGGAGCCCCCTCCTTCCGGCGTGTCGGCGCCTTAAGGAGGGCACGCAGCCAGAGGGGCCGGCGTGGGCACAGGAACACGGCACCTGCTCTGCCCTATGCCAGTCAGTCCTGTGTGCTGCAGGGCTTCCTCTCTCCACCACCTCCCACCCTTCAGGTCTCAAACCTCGCCCCTTCCAGCTCATCCTTGACCTCTCTGGGACCCCACTTCTGAAACAGCTGAGTGCCAGGTCCTGCCGTGCCCCTTCCTTCCTAATGCCCCCTGGGTAACATCCAGACTGCCCACGGATGGGGGAATGGGACAAAGTGTGCATGATCCCAGGCCTGCCAAGCTCCCCAGCCTCCAAGAGGCAAAGAAAGGTGAGGCCTGGGGCCTGGGGCCCCGCTACCTCCTCCGGATGGGGCAGATGGAACTTCCTGAGATAAGGGTGGCCAACAATGCGGGCTGTGTGGTTCAGCCTGTCTCCCGGCCAGAGGAAATGAGTGGCCTCCGCACCATTAACCCGCTGAGGCCTGCAGCGCCCTCTTGGAGGGGACCTAAGTTGGGAGTGAGACATTTCCAGCCCCCGCCCACTGTCCCAGCCTCCTTCCAGGACTGCACACCTAAGTGGGGGCGAGGAGTAGGGGCAGAAGGGGGCGCTGCTCCGGGTGGGGAAGCTGGGCCTGAGTTGGCTGCCTACCTGAGCCAACCCTCTGTGGGACCTGGGTGAGTGCCTCACCCCTTCTGGACCCCCTGCTCCTCCCTGATCCCGGGACTCCTTCCTTCTTGGATGTTCTGAGAGACTGAGGACACCACCCACACCTGCAATTCTTATCTTTCTGACCCTCTCAACACACGGGCCTCCGAACACAACCTTGCCCAAAGGCAGGCGATATGATGGTGGGACTTTAGGTAGCAAGCAAGGCTGCTAGCGGAGGTGTTCGAGCTTTGTGGACTGTCACATCCACTGTAACTAAAGTCAGTGGAGAGAACGCACAGCCCAGCACTGTTCTGGGCCTCAGTTTCCCCTTCTGCACCATGAAGAGGTGGGACTCGATGACCATCGTGTGGAGGTCATTGGAGCTGTGCAGTTCCCATAGCTCCCCTGCCGGAGTTGTACCTTAACCACTGGCCAACCGAGCGAGTCGGAGCAGATCCCTTCCTGCCTTGGTTTTCTTGTTCATAATATGGGTCTCTTGGCCAGCCAGCTCACAGGAATTCTGCGACCATGGGCGTAAATGGGGCCCTGTATGCTATACATGTAGGGCTCACTGTCTCTGAAGTGGCCTGGAGTGGGATCCACATCCACTGCCCAGTCTCCAGGCCCAGAGCCCTCCCCTCTCTGATCCCGGCCCTCCCCCTTCCCACCTCTCACTCTCGCCCCCAACTCCTAGATGGCCACCTCCAGGGAAAGAGCTTCCCCACCCAGGAGACATTCAAAACAATGGACAGGACCCCTGGAAGCCAGTCCATTCACTGTTCGGAAAGGGAAACTGAGGAGATAGCGGCTGAGAGTTACCCAAAGCCACACAATGGCAGATATGCTTCTCACACATCCTTGTCCCCCAAAGCCTGACTCAACCCTTCTGTGGGAGTTGAGAGGACTGAGAAATCTAGGTCCCAGGCCCATACGATGGAGGATTCCAGGCCTCACCTCCAGGGTACGATGCCTGGTGTTAGGGCCTCCCCTCACTCCCCCATGGCCCGAACTTTACCTGCGGCCCAAGCACTTCTGGGGAAGGGCCCCCCAGCATTGGGTGTGGGCAGCTGGAGCAAAGCAAGTCCCCTCCAGCATTTGACTGGGGTGGCTTGGGGAGTCCTAGTGGACTCCAAGTTCACTATCCTTGGGCAATGCCAGGAGGCCAGTCAGGAGAAAGGGTGCCTCTGCAGCTGTTGCTGCCTCTAATCACACCTTGCTCCCTCATGGGGTCCTTTCCTCCCTTTCTTGGCCCCCAGAGCTCACTGAGGCTGCCTCCCTCCCGAACCCCAGGTCACCCAATTGCATAGTCTAGAACTCTCTTCAGCGCTCCCTTGACGAGTGAGCAGGGACTGGATGTGGCCAACGAGGGTTGGAGGAGGTGGGGGCTGATGATTGTGTTCTGTGGGTGTTGGTTTGTTCTGTGGGTGTTGGGAAGCAACGAAAGGATTTCCAGTGGGGAGTTAACGGACCAGGTCTGGATGGCAGCTGGTGTGGACAGCCCTGCTCTCTCCATCAGGAACGTAGAGGCCTTCAGAGAAAAAGAGGCTGAGGAGGTGAGGACCGCAGAGTCCGGTCAGTGGGGGGCCTGTGGGGAGCCCTGGTGCCCCTTCAGAGTTGGAGTCTACAGCCATAAGCCAGGGTTAAGTTGGGGACGTCTAGAAGATCGTAAACTTGGGCCTGTGTTTTCCCTCCTGGGGCCCACAGAGCATCCTGACACAGGAGGGGCCTCTGGCCTAGTCTTTTGTTTTTGGTTTTTTTTTAAGATTTATTTGTATTGTTTTTGACAGAGAGAGAGAGAGATACAGAGACAGAGACAGAGAGAAGGGGGAGGGTCCAGAACAGTCTCCATAGTTGCACATCATCGGTTTTTCCATATAGTTTCATTCCACAGGTGGGCAGGGCTGCACAGGGCAGGAACTGGGCCGGGGTCTCGCCCTGGTGAGAACTGAACTGGGGGCACTCCCCAGTTCAGCATATGGGTCCGCATGGACCGGGGCCGGGATTCGATCCTTGGTCCCCAGGGCTGCAAAGTGAGCGCTTAACCCACTGAGCCATCCCAGCTTCCCCTTGTTGTTTTTTTAACTAACATTTTCAGTGATTTTAATGACTTCAAGCATGACTGGATCCAAAGCCTCAAAGGAAGTCATCAGTCTCTTGACTTCTGCTTTCCTTTGCTTGGACTTCAGAAATTCTCAGAAGACTCACGTCACACACAGCAGCTCCAAGCTCACATCTCATGAGCACCTTCAACAGGAAAGTCCCAGCGAAGTGCCTTCACTGGCTCTGTGTAGCCAGAGGCTTGGGTGCTCTGACTGGACAGTCTAGGTCTAGTCCCACCACGCTAAGGCTGCAAAGCCGGCCCATAGGCCACTAAGTGGATATTTTCAGAAGATGGGGGAAGGAAGAAATAGCTACCAGCTGTCCCCAAGTCATTTCGCATAGTGCTGCACATGCCTCTGAAAGCCAGTTATTCAGATCCTCCGAGTAGGCAGGTTGTCAGCCACAGCTAAAATCAGGGGGCTCAGAAGGGCCCACCGGCCAGGCAGGGGGACCCTAGGAGCCACACTCCCTTAGACAGCCTGGTGCAGATGGGTGGCTGGGTCTGAAAGCTGAGACTTGGGAGAACCCAGGACAAATGAGAGGAACAGACTGGAGGACAACGAGAAGACTGGGGAGAGGGTGCCCCTGCCAGGCACTTTGTGGGAGCTTCAAGGATAGAGGCCCGCTGAGAGGCGAGCACACCAGGGCTGGGGAAGGGCCCGTTGCGCAGGGACTCGGCTGCAGGGGTGAGGGGTGGTAAAGTCCTGCCAAGAGCTGCATCTTTCCAGGCACACCCCTCCTTTCTAACTACACCATGGCACCAGAGGCTTGCTAGGGCCCTGGGGCCATGGGAGAGCAAAAGAGGCCCTGGAACAAAGTCAGGAGCTAAGAAGGTAGGAGCCTAGTGGGGACCATGACTGTTGGTCTACCTTTTGCTCTCTCAAAGCACAACCTGATTTTCCTCTGGGCAAGGAGGGGAGACGAGCGCTCACTGAGTTCGCTTCGGACACAGCCTGAAAAGGTGGAGCTGTGAGGGGACCCCTGGCTGATCCTGGGACCCCCAATAGATCCAGGCACTGGGTGCTCCCATGGCAGATGTGCATGGCTTGGCCCAGGCAGGGTTCACCCCGAGGTCTGCTGCCGCTATGCTGGGCACTGTCGGGAGTGCCCAGATAAGCCATCTGAAAGGTAAGGCATCAAATGCGACGGTGGCCACACCTGTCTTGCCTCAGGAGGCAAGGAGGGACGGGGAGGCCTGTGGGGGCTGAGCTCATGCTTGGCCCAGGCCTTGTCCTGTCGCTTTGTGACACTGGGTCTCACTGGTGGTCTCCATGGCTCAGTGTCCTCCTCTACACAGAGATGGTGTTGAGGCCTGCCCTCCCAGCCATCTTCGACTCTCAGATCCGAATCCCTTACCTGTGCGCACACGTTTCACCTGCATCACCTCATCTGATTTCATTCCCATCTGAATTAGGCAGATGGTCTTAGCCCCATTTCATGGGTGAGTGTGTGTGGGGGGGGGAGGAATTGAGGCTCCAAACTGGGGCTGAGACCAGACAGTGGGCAGGTGGCAGAGCTGGAATCTGCCCCTGGAGCCTGGGGTTGTCTCCCTGCCCCTTGGCCTCATGGCTGCTGTGAGCAGGACCAGGTAGACATCCTCCTGTCTCTGCAGGATGGGTGTGGTAGGGAGGCTCAGGCAGGCCTGGAGCTGGGACAAAAAGGGTTCAGGAGGCAAGAGACCCTTCAAGGCAATGGGGGCCCATGACTTCTGAGGACCCCCTAGCTTTCCTGCACATCTCTCCAGCCCCCACAGGCTCCCAGCGGCCTGTCTCCATACCGCGGACGGCAGAGGCCCAGGCTGCATGCCGGAGGGACGGCCACCCTTTTGAGAACACGGAGCACGCCAGGCCCGTGGCTAAGCTGATGAACATAGCATCTCACTTAAGCCTCTCAACAAGTACGCTACTCTCCACGAGGCACAGGAGTTTATTCCCAGCTTCTAGATGTGGAAACAGAAACCCAAAGAGGTTAAGTCACTGCTTCAAGCCCAGTGCTGGTGCGAGGAGCCAAGCTGGTTCCATTACCCAGTTCTCTGGCCAGCGTGGCCATTGAGCAGGCCCAGATGGGCCCAGATGGGCCCAGATGGGCCAGGCCTGGCCCTGCAGGGTCCAGAGCACAGAGCTAGCACAGCCCTGTCTTCTGGAGCCACAGGGACGCTGGCCCTCAGACTGGGCGGTATGGGAGCCCCGCCCAGCCAGCTCTAGGCCTGGGGTATATTCTGCGGCTCTAAAAACAGGAAGGGAAGCCTCTGCTGGGCCTGACAGAGGGCCTCCGCCTGGGGGAGTGGAAGTCCCCAAGCTGCCCCCGGGAGGACCCTGTCCTGTCCCAGGGGACCGTCTACATGGCGAGAGCTGCATCCTTCTGGTTCCTGGGCACCAGCTTTGCATGCAGGAACATGAAAGACTGCAAGCAGGGAGTCCAGTGTGGCCGCCCCCCCGTCCTCCCTGACTCGGCCCTGGTCTCAGAGCACACAAGGGAAACTCAGTGCTGGCAGGGCCCTGGACAGCCCTGAGTGCAACCCCACTGCTGAAGAGGGAACTGCCTCTCTGCCAGTGGCCCAGACTGGCCCAAAGCCACAGGGCCTGTGGGCCATGTTCCTGCCCCCCACTCCCCCGCCAAGCCTTCCTGTCCTAACAGCCCTCTGGGGCCCCACAATGGGGATCAGCCGGGTTTTAATGCTCCGAGCACAGTGGGTCCCACTGCTTCTGGGACCTGGAGAGGTTTGAGGGAGAGGAGGAGGTCAGATAGAGCAGTAGCGTCTGCTAAGGCCTAGACGTGTGAACAGTGGGCGGCTGTGCTGGGTGTGATCAAACCCACGGGCCGGTCCCAACTGTGTGCACTTCTGCTCTGGAGCCAGAATCAACAGAGGGGCAGCAGACCCCTGGGGCACCCTCCCTGCCACCTTCCCCACCTTGACCACCACCATCACCCAAGGCCTTCTCAGCCCTTCAGGCAATAGCCTAAATTTACTGCGTGACCAAGACTGAGCTCAGAACGCAACTCTACCAAGGAAAGAAGCCGAGAGTCTTCTGAAGCACATCCCTTCAGCCTCCAAGGACACCCCGGTCCCAGCGCTCTGAAGGCGCTGCTTTGTGGGGAGGGGGCCCTGGGCTGGGGGGTGAGGGGCCGGCAGTGCGGGCTGTGTGCGCTGGGGGGGTGGGGGGCGCTGTTAGTCCTTAGTTTTCTCATCGGTGAGTTGGGGGTCTTGCATTCTGCCTTGTGGATACTAGGACCATTGTTAAAAACCTGGGAGGAGATTTATTGCTGGTTGCCAGCAGCTGGGGAAGGAGACAAGGGGAGTGGCAGCTTAATGGGTCCAGGGTTTCCTTTTGGAGTGAAGAGCGTGTCTTGGAAACTGATAGTGGCGGTGGTTGCACAGCACTGTGAGAGCACTAAATGGTAACTTGTATGTTTTGTGTATTTTAAAACAATCAAACTTTAAAATGAACAGATGAATGAAAACAATGGTTATGAGGACTATTGTGATAGAAAATGGGGGGCACTGATAACTCCATTGATTGAACACCTGCTAGAATGACTGACAGATTCAGGGTCCAGACAGGTGAAAGGGTGGTGGGCTTGGGGTCATGGAACCGCTGGACATGTCAGCAAATGCTGAGCCCCCGGGAGAAGGGGTCTTCCTGGAACTGGCAGGAGGGCAGGGAGGCACAAACAGAAGGGGTTCTGCGCAGAGGTGCAGGCAGCACAGCATTGGAGGGGGGCAAAGGGAGTGTATGCTCCTTTGCTGCCCACCTGCCACCCCCTTCCTGTCTGGGAAGACCCCTCCCTGAATGAGTCTTGGCAGGAGGCAGGGCCCCAGGTCTCTGCCGGTCCCTCTCCCCGCCCCACCCCTCCCTGGGCATGGCAGGGGACTGGGCTCAGCCCATGGGGCTCCCTGGCCCGGTCTTTGCATCTTGGGGTGACCTCAGTGCTACAGACACAGTGTGAGGGAGGTGGCAAAAAAGGTGGAAGGAGAAAAGAAGTGAGCAAGTTTATTCATTCAAAACATTTTTACTGAGTACTGACTTCACACCAGAGTGAATAAATGAGTGAGAAAACCAGGGGGTGGGTGTGTATGCTGCTAGCTGGCCCTTGGTGAACCTGGGGTAGGGGGTTGCCCGGTGGGGCTGAGGGCTGGCAGGGGACCCTGGGTGGGCACATTTGCGAGTGGTCCTGGCTCAACCACAAGCGTATCCATTGGCATTCTCTTTTGGAGGCCAGGCAGGAGGTCTGGGCCCAGCTAAGCTGCTTGCTCCATAAAAGCCCTGATTTACACTGCAGCCGCCTGTTGGTCATGATGTCCCCTGCGCCTTTTATTTATTTGTGAAAGCCAGGTTAGGGTCTGGCTCCTCTGTCCTTCCTGGCTCCATGTGTTCCAACTCCACATGGTGGGCAAGACGGATGCCTTGAAATTATTTTGCATGAAATAGCTGTGGAAAACGACGTGGACCACATTCGATTTCTCCTCCTGTTGCAACATACCGTATCTTTCCGTGTATAAGATGCCTCCATGTATAAAGCGACCCCCACTTTTCTAACGCAAGATTAAGAAATCAACACGGGGGCTACTCGCATGTATAAGATGACACACGATTTTTTGTCTAACAATCTTAGACAAAGTATCATTTCATACATGGGAAAATACGGTAATTTGTTAGTCTGAAACACGCAGCAGCTGGAGGTCTGCAGGAGCAGATGTTGGGGGGCCGGGGGGCTCCCCAGGTGGGGTGGCACCATCAAGGGGCAGTGGCGGAGTGCTGCTTCTGCCACACGGGCCTGGTCCTGACCCCTGCAGTGCCCCTCACAACTGTGCGGAGCTCATGGAACCCTGTTTGGGCCTTGGTTTCCCCCATCTGGAAAATGAGGATGAGAACACCAACCTCTTGGAGCTGCCATGAAAATCCAGTGCAGTCATTCAGAGAGAGCACTTAGCGGAGTGCCTGGCCCACAGCAAGGTTCAGTGAGCGTCTGCTCTCATTCCTGAAGAGAGAACCGTGCGGGAGAGGTCCCACTGAATGAGGAGAAAGCACACCGGGTGAAGAGGTGTGTTTCTGGTAGAGCACGCGCGAAGGCCTGAGGGGACAGCGCAGCTATGGGTGGTGCGGGGGGATGGGAAGGAGGAGGCCGGAGCAGCTGGTAGCCCAGTTACGAAGGCTGTGGCTGCCAGGGCAAGAGGGAGCCACAGAGGGCTCCAGCTGGGGGAGACACCACCCTCAACCCCTTTGTAAAGAGCGTTCCGGCTGCAGATCCAGCTGAAAGGTCCCAAACAAGTTTTCTAGGGGAAGCCGGGATGGCTCAGCGGGGTAAGCGCTCGCTTTGCAGCCCTGGGGACCGAGGCCCGAATCCCAGCCCCAGCCCGTGCGGACCCACATACTGGACTGGGGCGTACCTCCCGTGTGGGAGGCCCCCAGCCCAGTTCCCCCCCTGTGTGGCCCCCGCCCACCTGTGTGAAACAAAACCATGTTGAAAGCTGATGACATACAACCGTGGAAACGGCTCTGGGCCCTCCCCCTTCTCTCTGTCTCTGTCAAAAAAAAACACAAACGTTTTCTAGGGCCAGCCATTACAAAGGACCACAACTGGGTGGCTTCAAACAACAGCAATTTAGTCTCCCTGTTCTGGAGGCCAGAAGTCCAAACTCCAGGCGTTGGCAGGGCCACACTCTCTGCAGGTTCTGCAGAAGACTTCCTTGCCTCTTTCCAGCTTTTGGTGGCGGGCAATTCTTGGCGTTCCTGGCTTACAGCTGCGCCACTCCAATGTCTACCCTTGCTGTCACACGACAGTCTTCCCTTTGTGTGTTTCACAGGTACTGGGATTAGAACTTCAATATATTTGGCCGGGGGCACAATTCAACCCACAACAAGCCCCAATACATACCCCTCTGACCTCAGTTCTTCATTCCTTGGGCTCTGGATCGTAGGACCCCTTCAGTGAGACGTATTTGTCCTGTTGGTTGGAAGCCATGGGGGCAGTTACAATGTTGGGGGACACAGCAAACCTCAGGGGACCAGGGGAGAGTGAGGCTCTGACCAGGAAAGGAGGAGAAAAACTGGTGACGTCACCGCTCATGGTGGAGATGCGTGGCATAAGCCAGGGTGGGCCTTGGGCTGAATGAAGGGGTGGCTTTGAGGTTCTGGGAGAGAGAAGGTCTCACAATACGCAGAGCATGAGTGAAGGCTGGCTCCCGGGAGAGCTGAGGCAAGACGCAGAAATGGGGAGTGAACAGAGGGCAGAACAGGCTAGACGTGGGCTGCTGGGGACCAGCACAGACACGGGGGTCCCGCCGGGCAGCTTTGGGCAGTCAGCCCAGCTGTCACTGGTTACAGAAATGAAGAGTGTCTTTGGAAGGCCCCTGGCCTCCTCTCTGCAGCCTTAAAGGCAGACTTCTGTCTGTGCCAGGGAAGAGGCCTGAGAGGACAGAGACGTCCCCCAAGGTGACACAGCGGAGAGGGGACAGGACCCCACACCTCTTCCCTCCCAGCCTGCAGCAGCCTCACCACCCAGCTGCTCCCAGGTGCTCCCAGGTGCTCCCGGCCCCAGACACAGAGTCCTCTGAGGCTGCCCCATCTGGAATGCAGGACAGGGAAGTGGTGGCATCTATGGGGAGGAGGGATGGGAGGACTGCCTAGGGAGGGGGGCTGTGTACCAAAGATGAGGACATAAAAAAGCCTGAGGAATTAAAAAAGCCTGAGGAATTAAAAAAGCCTGAGGAATTAAAAGGAACATCCACTCTTCCAACCCTGAGGGCCTGCATCCTGTAAAACTGAGAATTTCAAGGGTGACAGGAGATGGGGATGGCAGTGGGGGGTGGCATTGGAGTTTGGAGCCCTCTGGAAGGTCAGTAGGGGTAGAAGAAGGTCTATCTGGGTGGAAGGGCAAGAAATAGGTAGTGAGAACGTGTGTGTGTGTGTGTGTGTGTGTGTGTGTGTGTGTGTGTGTGTGTGTGAGAGAGAGAGAGAGAGAGAGAGAGAGAGAGAGAGAGAGAGGACCCGAAGAGAACAGGGCACCACCAGAAGGAACAGGGTTTAATTTGTGGGGGAAGACAACTAATTATGGCCCTCTGGAGATGGGATGTCTCAGAAACTATGAACAAAGCTGAAAATGGGGAAGCTGGGATGGCTCAGTGGGTTAAGTGCTCGCTTTACAGCCTCGGAGACCGAGGATGGAATCCCGGCCCCGGCCCATGCGGACCCACATGCTGAACTGGGGTGTGCCCCCAGTTCAGTTCTTGCAGGGACCTATGTGGGAGGCTCCCGGCCCAGTTCCTGCCCTGCGCAGCCCTGTGCCCACCTGTGGAGTGAAACTATATGGAAAACTAATGTCAACTATGGAGACTGCTCTGGGCCCTCCCCCTTCCCTCTGTCTCTCTCTGTCTCTGTCAAAAAACAATAAAAGTAAATCTTTTTAAAAAGCTGAAAATGGGTGCCACTGCACGGAACTCAGAGATGAAGTCCAGTGGTTCTTCCAGTCATAAACTGCAGTACATTGGCTGTTCTGTGATGTCTCTCAGGCAAGCTTAGACCAGGTTTATTCGCCTTACAGAACAGCGTTCTTGGAACCCTGGCAGGGTTGAGGGCGAAGCTGGGGGTCCTGAGGGCTAGAAACGCAGCCAGGAGCTGAGGGCCAGGGCCAGGGGGCTTCCCTCACTGCTGCTCAGTGCAGCGGGCTTCCTGACCTCACGAGGGAGCACAAGGCCCGCCGCCTCCCCGCCTCTGCTCCTCGGTGGTGGCCACACCAAGGCCGTCTCCGACCTGAACGCTGAAGTCAGCAAGAGGACACGTGATTGGGCCAGCCTGGGTCAGCCGCCCGTGCTGATCCAATCAGGACGCAGGAAGCAGGCTGCCCGGGCCCCGCCCTCCGCGTGGAGGACAGGGGCTCGCAGGGGGCCCGGTTCACCCAGGAGGTGTCTGCCTACCCTGAGGTGCTTCTTGACCCCCAAGAATGTCGGGCCTGGTTTACCTTCAGCTGCTGCTGCCCTTGGAAGCCTCGCAAGCACATCCAAATGTGAGCAGACTTCTGGCCAGTGTCCCCGAGCGTAACCTGTGCCTAAACCAGTGCCCTAGGAGGTGCTAAGGGCCTGACGGGGACCAACTGCCACCAGTTCCACGTGCCCACGGCATTCCTGCTGCTAATCTGGAGACACTGGTGCTGGCCTGGTCTCCTTACTCGCTGCTCTCTGGTGGCCGCTGGGAGATAACAGCTCTCCATGGATGTTTGTCTGGCATAAACACAGACCTGGAGCTGCTCTCCCCATTGCTGGCTGCTGGCTCACTGCACAGAAATTCCATCTGCCTGGATCTCCAAGGGAGGGCCGCTCAGCACAGGCCTGGGGGACCGCACGCCCCTTGGGGAGCCTGGAGCCCTGAGTTCGTAGTTTGACCCCTCCCTGCCCCAGCCTAGCCTGGGGCTGCTTGGGACACCCAGTTCCTTCTGGAATCTCTATTTGGGTTTGGTTTGGGGTTGGAGTTTGTTTCCATTCAAGGCAATTTGATCTCAACCCCAACCCCACCTCCAACCCCCTTGGCCCCCATCCCTGCCCCTCTGGAAGGGGCTTGCCTTTGCTGACAGGGCAGGCTCCTCCAGACCTCCCACCAAGGGCATGGGAGGTTTGGTTGGCTTTGATGCCCTGAAAGGAGGCCCCTAGCCTCAACTCCCTCTCCCCCAATATGTAAATAAGTGAGAGACTGAAGCCATATTGCCACCCGGTGGAGTCAAAAAGAAAGAAAGAAAAACAACCTTAGGGAGACATATCAGCTAGGGTCAGAAACATCCCTTGACGAGCTCCTTACTATGTGACTTAGAAGAAGAGTCTCTGGGAAGCAGCTGAAAGGACAGCATGAATATTTGACCTGTGAGAAGGCACATGGGCAGATGGACCAAATGACCTTCACAGTCCCTTGCAATTAGGCAATTACTCTTCTTCCTCTTTAACATGCATTAGTACAACTGGCCCACACTGTAATTTGGTTCACAGGTGAATACATTTTAGTCCTGCCCTCAGGAAACTGGAGGCCTAGGGACTAAGTCCTAGATGAGGAAAGAGCCCCAGAGAGCAAAGACACCCCTAGGAGCTGGTGGGCCAGGCACCGAATCAAGAGTGTTGCTCTCTGTACCCTACAGAAGAGGAAACTGAGACTCAGGCAGTTACCTAAACACCCCGGATTTATTGTCAGGAAGGGCTTGTGGGGGAGGGATAGATGCCCAAGAAAGTCTTAGCCAGAAGCCTTATCTGCCTCCTTCCCTGGTTGGCCTGAGACCAGCATCCTCAGAGTGGCTCATGGCCTGGGCCCAGCTTTATCCCCAGGCACCTGGACTTCCCACCCTCCACCTCTGAATCCTGTCAGGTCGCCAGAAATTTTCAGAGGCCCAATATTGTTCAAGATCCTAAAGCCTCACATCAGGAGAAAGCTTAGAACACAGATGAGACACAAGCTACTGGTTTACTGATCACCTAAAATTATGCTCATGCTGCAATAAAACTGGAGGTCAGAGGGGTTGAATGCCTTGTCCAGGATCACAGAGCTTGGGGGTGCTCATTCAGGTCTTGTGCAGGACAGGAGCCCCGGCTGGGAGGGCCACAATCTTCCCTGCTTGTCACCTGCTGTGTGGCCCTGGGGCTTCCATGATGTCTTGGTCAACCCAGGCTGCTATGACAAACTACCATAGACCGAGTGATTTAAATGACGACTGTTTCCCACAGTTCTGGGGGCTGGAAAGCCCAAGATGAAGGCGCTGGCCAACTTGTTGTCCGGCGAGCTTGTTCTTGCTGGCTCGCAGATGGACATCATTTGCTATGTCCTCCCATGACAGAGGGAAGGATCCTATCTTTTGTGTCTCTTATAAGGGCACTAATCCCATTCATGGGGCCTCCACTTTTATCTCTCAATGGCCCCACCTTTATCTCTCAATGGCCCCACCTTCAAATGCCATCACACTGGTGATAAGTTGAGAGGGACACAAACTTTCAGTTCAGAGCATATAGATACTGCAAGTGGCCTCTTGGGTGCAACCTGATGTTCTTGGCACCAACGTGCTGGGCATTCTAGGGTTCCATACGCAGAGATTCCATATTGCAAAAGGGCTCTCTGGCGTTCACATACTATGAAGACATCATTATTGTGGCTTTCTATGATTCAACGATTATAGGACTCTAGCATTACATTAGTCTAAGGTTCCATTATCTTGTGATTCCAAGATTCTAGAATTCCATGTTCCCCTGAGAGCTTGAGCTCTGAGGGATAGGAAAATCCAGCTGGGGTGGTGTGGGGTGGGGGTGGGGGTGGGTGACGAGGCAGCTTTTCCATCCTACTGCCTTTTCTAACAATGAGGAGCAATGTGTTGTTTGGTTTTCGTAGCATTCAAAGGAAAGCCTGGGCTTGGCTAAGCCACATCAGAGTGTGAGTTCACCCGCTGGAGGCAGGACAGCCATGGAGCCAGCGGAGGAGGAGAAGGGGGGAGGGGAGGAGGCAGCAGCATCCTCCCAGATGGGAGGTGGCCAGTGCTCCAGCCCCTTCAGTGAGGGTGTGTGTTGTGTCTGGCATTGTGCTGAACAGGGTCCTGTGTCACTCTTCTCTGGTCCCCCTGTGCCATGCTGAGAATGGCTAACCAAGAGCAGGGACAGACACAACAGACAAGGAGAGTGGGGTGTTTGGATGAGACCAGAGGCAGGGGATGTGAAAGCAGGCAGGGACGGCTTCCAAGAGGGAGGTGATATTTGCATCAGATCAGTGAGGGAAGGGTGCCTGAGAATCTGGGGAGTGACAGCTAGTTCCAAGTGGCTGAAGCCTAAAAGGAGAAGACAGGAAGTGACAAGAGCTGGGATTGCAGAGTCCCAGAGTCCCAGGGGTCAAGTTCACACAGGGCCTTGACTGCTGTGATGAAGAGCTTGAACTCGGCTCTGAGGGCACTAGGGAAGCAGAGATGGTTTTGTTGGTGGAGGGAGGTCACTAGGCATTCTGAGAATGTCACAGCATGGGCCTGAGACCCTGAGGTCTACACCTTACCTTGCAGTTGAGGAGGCGAGGCCCAGAGAGCAGGATTGCTTACAAACACCTGGCGCATCCTCGCAACACTAGGGAGACCTCCCAGCCCATCCCCACCAGTGGATTCCGGCACAGCCAGTCCCGGGAAAACAGTGAGGCTCCCCCTGAAATCTGCGGCTCCTTGGCACCCTTGTCCAGATCCCATAGCACAGGCCTTTCCTTTGACTGCAGGATTCGTGTCTGGGCCTCCTGGCCTCATACCCAGCAGCTTAGCACAAGCTCCTCAGGTGGGGGGTGGGGGCAGGAGGCAGGCTTCCTAGTCTGAGCCCTTAGTGGAGCATTGACATGCTTGGCACTGAGGCCTCAGCCACACCAGGCCAGGATGACGAATGGGCCCGAACCGAACAGTGATTGATAAAGGGGAGAAAAGAGCAGAAGTTTGCTATAACAAGAGTGGAATTGAACCACAAGAAGCCACCAGGAGAGCCAGGAGATGGTGCGTGTGGCTCGTGCATGCTTCACTCTGAGGCCGAGCAAGGAAGACGCAGCTCCTCTGGTCCCGACAGGTCCCCTCCCCTCCCCACTCACGGCTGCGCTGACGGGGAAACAGGCAGGGACAACCAGCTCAGAGGTCAGGGAAAGGCGTCTGGGAGAAGCAAAGAGGGTGAAACACAGAAAGGACCTTGGGGCACCACCACGCAGGGGCAGGAGGAGGACCTGGTGATGCCGACACCCTGGGTGGATTGCAAGGGCACCGCCATGCACGAGAAAAGCCAGTCTCAGAAGGCCTCATGCTGTTTGATTCCACTTAAAGAACATTCTTGAAGGACGACATGACAGAGATGGAGAATAGACTACTGCTTGCTAGCGGTTGGGGATGGTCAGGCTGGATGGAAGGAATCTGGAGGGGCAGCCACGCGTCCGGAGATGTGGGGACTGTGAGGGACAGAGAAGAGGGGGACAAACATTGAGGCAGCGTGTGAGGAGGCTGACTGTAGGGGCAGCAGGAGGGACATTTCTGGGGGGATGGAACAGCTCTGTCTCTTGATGGTGGTTGTAGCTAGATAATCTCCACACGTGCGTTATATCAATGCCAAGGGCCTGGTTTTGATATTGTACTCTAATGACCTGGGATATGACCACTGGTGGAAATTGGGTGCAGGTATAGGACCTTTGTGTATTGTCTTTACAGTTTCCTGTGAATCTATGATTATATTCAAAAGAGTTTTGTTTTTTAAAGAGTCAAGTGGCCATACTTGTGAGGACCCTCCTTGTGGACTCGATTCAGTTCCGCTGACCTGTGAGTCCATCCTTCACTCACTCACACATAGTCTCAATTACTGCCGCTATAAACGTCGTACAATCAGGTCGGTGATTCTTCCCACTCTACTAATCTTTCTCAAAATTTTTATTCAAGTTTCTTTGCCTTTCCCTATAAATTTGAGGATAATCTTGTCTATTACCTACAAAAAGAACATTTTGGGATTTTGATAGGAATTGAGTTAAACATAAAGATCAGCTTCCTGTGAATCTATAAGTATTTCAAGATAAAAAAATTTTTAATTAAAAAAATAATATGGGGGGAAGCCAGGATGGCTCAGTGGGTTAAGTGCTCACTTTGCAGCGCCGGGGACTGGGGATTGAATCCTGGCCCTGGCCGGTGCGGAACCATATGCTGAACTGGGAGCTCCCCCAGTAAAGTTCTCTCTCTGTCTCTGTCTCTGTACCTCTCTCTCTTTCTGTCAAAAATAAAAATAAATAAATAAAAATATATTAAAATAATAATAATAATAATATGGGATGCTGGGATGTCTCAGTGGGTTGAGTGCTTGTCTTGCAGCCCTGGGGTCCGAGGATTGAATTCCAGCCCCGGCCCCGGTCGTGTGGACCCATCTGCTGAACTGGGGTGTGGACCCCAGTTCAGTTCTCACCGGGGGCAAGCTTCATAAGCGGGAGGCCCCGGGGCCAATTTCCACCCTGCACAGCCCTGCACCCACCTGTGGAATGAAACTATGTAGAAAACCAATGGCGTGCAACTATGGAGACTGCTCTGGGCCCTCCCCCTTCTCTCCATCTCTGTCTCTGTCTCTCTCTCTCTCTGTCAAAAACAATAAAAATAAATTTTAAAGACAAGACTTCACCCAGGTTTAGAGGAACAACTCATCTGTCCCAGACCACCTGCCTTCCTGGAAATGAGTAAACTTGACCCAGCCACATAGCAACGTTATAAAGGTCCTAGCATCTGATGATGGTGGACAGTTCTGCCCCAGCCAAAATGCTCTTATAGGGAACCTCCTGGAGACAAAGTCAGAGCTTCAGGAAGCAGCACTAAAGGTGGGATTTTAGACATGGGCAGGCTAGAGGAGGTGATATACTTCTAAGCTAGAGTGTCAAAAATCCTACTAAAATCACATAATAGCAAAATATCAGTCATGGGCAGAACTTCAAAGAACGGCTCCATCCACAATCTCATTGAAATCTTTCAAAACTTATTAACAAGGGCAGGAATGGAATTTCTCATGTCATGGAAACTGAGGCCCAAGGAGGCATAGTGACTTGTGCAATGCCCTGCAAGGAGGCATAGTGACTTGTGCAATGCAATACACTGGTGCAAGGGACCATGAAAAATCATGGGCTATAGGCAGACAGACCCAAATCATGGGTGACTTTGAGCTAGTCACTTTACCTCTCTGGACCTTAGACCCTTCATCTGTAAAATGAGGCTAATAATTGCCACTTCACAGGTATTTGGGGGGGATCAAATGTCTGGCTCATTTCCTGGTAGTGTCCTTGTAAGCGTTGTCATTCACAGCACCCACATTTACTCAGGAAGCTGGCCAGAGGGGCTGGGCACTGGGAAGGCCCTATACCTCTCTGGCTCTGTAGATTGGCCCCACCCTGGCAGCTGGGTGACCACACGCCTACCAGTGACCTCCTGATGGAGGCAGCCAGATACCCTTCTCTCAGAGTGGCTGGGCCCCCGTCTGTGCCCAGTGTGCAGCATCTCCTCTAAGGAGCCCCTTGTTCCCCCCATGGTAGGACCTAAGATTCCTGCTCCAGCTGTCACCACACTCCAGCTTTCGTACCTTCCAAACATGGCATCAGCCTCTGGATATGGGTCCTGGATCTGTTGTTAAAGCTCCCTGAGTCCCAGTTAACTTCTTATTAAAATAAGGAATATAAAATCTAGCTTGAGGTTTGTTGTGAGATTGAAATGCAAGCATGCATGGGTAATGATTAGCTCAGTACCTGGGTTACCTTTGATTGGTCACTCAATAAAGTTTTGCTGAATGAATGAGAAGCCCTATGCCCATTTTACAGAAGAGGAAAACTGAAGCCTGGGAAGGGAAATAACTGGCTCACACCAATGGCTAGTATTTGGAGTGCTCAAAAGTCAACACTCTGGCTACATCCTTCCCACTCTTTATTCCTTCCCGAGAGGTGCTTTCTGATTGGATTTTGGGGAAACTTTTGGTGTCTCTGCCCATTTGGCAAATTCTGGAGTCTGGACCCACCCATACAGCTGCAAGTGGGCAGGCCCGGGGATGGGGAAAGGAGCCACAATTCCTGGTCTATCTCCAGCTCGTCCCCAAGTCTGGACATTCTGAAAGCCACACCCTGTCCCCAAGTCCCTTTGGAAACCTTGGCAGCCTTATCTGCGAAGGGGGTGGAGTGGGAGGGGCAGGGAGAGGGGATCTGAAGTCAGCCAGGGAATGTCCGAGGGAAGAGAAAAGCAGGGCAGAGAGCGTTGGAGAAGACCTCGTGTGACCCCACCCATAGCTCACAAGCAGAGTGTGGACAGCCAGCAAGGACTGGCTTCTGGCCCTGAACTTGATGGGTCACCTTGCATAAACTGTTTCTCCTTTCTAGACCTTGATTTCCCCATCTGTGAAATGGGAAGTTGAAATTGAGCAGGGGTCCTCAGTCCACTGGTAGGAAGCAGTTTCCAGAACAAGGCCCGTGGCCTCACAGTTTCCATACCTATACTCAAGTGTCCAAGAATTTGGCTGTGGTATTTCATTTCTCATCTTTGTGGTTTGCAGGTACCAGGGCCGGCAGGCTGATTACTCAACAGGCTTATTACACTCCTCAGTGACTAATAGATTCTTATTCTGTTTGTGTTTGAAAGCCATAGCAATAACATTGGCTCTCAGTGACCCGGCTGAAATCACCATTATTCAGCCTGACGCTACCTACATGATAAACAGGCCAGAAGAAATGTCCCTTCTTAAGAAAAGAGGGCCTTTGCCTCACTCATGGTCAGAACAGGTTCTTTGATAGTGGAGCTGGTATATGGAGGGGGGTGGGTGGATTTATGAACTGTTGAGAATCCTAGAATTAGGTCATTTCTCTGGTCCCTTCCAGCTCTGACCTACACATTGGACCTCATCAAAGGGAGGAGCTGAGCAGATACTATCTTCCCTTTGAAAGTTCGAGTGTGGGGTTAAGAGCCCCGCTGGGAGTTAGACAGCCAGACTTGTGGTCCTGGCTCTACCACTTGCTGGTCGGGTGACCTGGGGCAAGGCATAGCCTCTCCCCGAGCTTGTCTTCTTACTGAAAAAACGGGAAAAGTAAAATGACCTCCCTCGGGAGGTGGAGGGGGCAGAATACTTGGCAGTTGTACCCAAGACACACTTAGCATAGTGCTTGCATACAGTAGGAGCTCAAAAACTGAGCATTGTTAATATTAGGTAAACTGGAGAGTGGACTGGAGTGCAACAGATTGGGCAGGATTAGGGCTGACACCATGGGGGACTTGATGGAGGGCCAACATCCCCAAGAAGGCAGGTCAAAGGGCTGGTCACTGTCAAAGCCATCTGTCACTCCTTTTCTGACCAGTTGTGCCTGTCAAAATTGCAAGGAACAAAATAGCCCAACACAACATAGCAGCCCCAGCGTCTTGTCATGCCAAGTTGCTAAATTCTTCAGAGAGAGGAGCAAGGGGGCTGCCTCTGGTCTCACTCTCGCCTTCCTAGGGGAGGAGGGGGGAGCAGAACCTTCTGTGCTTATTTGACTTCCCCCTCATAGTCCTCCTCACAAGGATCCAAAGCTTCCTGGCCTCTTCAGGAACCCGCAGGGGCCTGCTTCTCACCTGCCATGGGTAGGAGGTCCTTACCTACAGCCACCTGTAGGCTCATTTCCTTCCATCTGTGGTTCTTCATCCTATGGGGCCCAGGCCCCCTTTATTGTGCCAAAGTAGTCTTCATAGATGATACAGCCTGCCTCACACACAACAGACAAGCCAGTGTAACCAGTGCTGAGCTGGTAAATGTCTAACAATTGAATCCCTGAAGCAAAACAGTAAAATAAAACTTGATTTATATCTTTTGACAATTCTGTGGTATAAATACTTCCACCAGGGCTGATTTAAAACTACCTGCATGACAACACTGAAGGCAGAGTTGGGAAGAAACACACACGATCTGCTCTCATGTGACTTGGCTCTAGTGTACCACTGAATAAAACTACAGTGAAAGCAATGGAAAGCAACTTATAATAAAAAGACATATTTTACTATTTTCTTGCCCAGGGCCGGTGACCCTAAGAAGACATAACAGAAGGGTCTGTGTGGAGACTCACTGTGATTGCAACTGCTGTGCACACAGGTCCCCCAAACATCGTGACAACTGCTGCCGTCTGTGACATATGTTTTCGGAAGTGGTGGACCATTCGTAATAATGTTCTGAACAAAGCACACCATCTTCTCTCAATTTACAAGGTAGTTGTAGTTCTGGACATTTTAGGGTACATTAGAATAATGCAAAAAAAAATGTGGTGCTCATACATAAAAGAGTTAGGTTTGAGGCACAGGTGATTATAAAGAGGTTTTTCATCAACCCAAATACGCCATGAGATTTTCATATGTCCCATTCACGAAATGTCAGTGTGGACCCCTGATTATTGTGACACAAAATCACTCCCACAGGTTTCCAGTACAGCCCCTTGAGTTAGCACTTGGCACTTGTGGAGACCCCCTGCCCTGTCACCCCAGGCAGACCACCTTCTAAGACCCCCACCATGCTAGGAGCTTCTTAATTTGCTTCTTAATTTGCTTAATTTGCTCCTTCTCCCTATCCTGAAGGAGCTCCCAGGTAAGCGGCGAGACAGGCACACAAAGGGGCATCAGAGAGGATGACAACGCAGTGTGCCAGGCAAGATGAGAGAGGTGAGTGTCTTTGGCGGGTGTCGTGTATCAGCAAGAGCACTAACTCTGGTCTTGAACACCTGAGCACGATCCCTATCTGGGCAGGTGCTCACTGTGCGACTTCAGCTAAGTGACCATAGTCTCTGGGCTTCAGTTTTTCTCGGCTATAAAATCAAGGAAGGTAACCAGCCTAAACCCCCAGGGCTGCTATGCAGCTAAAGCTCATGCCCTGACAGGGGCCTCAGAGAATCAGACATGGCCAGTCACTGGCCCTTCCTAGTGGATCTGTGTAGCCAGCTTCCAACTCCTGAGGCAACGCAGCGTTGTGTGGAGCAGGGTGGGCGGATTTCTGCTGAGGAGGAAATGAGCAGATAGTACTGGGCTGCCCAGAGCAAGAGCCACAGAGAGCTTCACTCACAGGTCCGGACAAGGGCCCTCACCGGGCCCTGGCCTGGCTAAGTGCGATGGGTAGGTGGGTGAGGGCCCACCACCCACCCAGCTCAGCCCTTGCTCTGGGACAGCCCTGCTACCCCATGGTGAGGGGCATAGCAAGATGAGACAGACAGTCCCTAACACCGGGAGCCCCCAGTCTGGTGGAGAAAGCAAGTGCGTCATTGGGTCGTGGGCCTCTCCCCATCCTTTTGGCTTGTACACATCACTCCCCAATGACTTCCATATCCTAGATGGCTAATGGCCACGCTTCAGTCCCCACATCCACAGCCTCTTGCTGCCTCTAGCCCTGTGACCTCCCTCCTCCTCGGCCCCTGTGGCAGACCCCACACTTTCCTGGGCCCAGAGCACCTCTCCGGCACTCCTCTACTACAGGACGCCGCCTCGGGGAGGAGGAAATGACCCCACTTCCCTGTCTTCCCCCAGCCCCAGTATACTCCCCGGCCCCATGGCCTACAAAATAGCAAACAGCTGCTGTGACCATGGGCTGCCCAGACCCCAGGGGCCCAGGGGGAAGCGGGCCAAGGAAACTTGGAGAAAGAACTCTTAATAACATACCTTCCCCAAGCTGCTTCCAAAGAAACTTCTCCTCACAAATCATTCCATAAACACTTAGCAGGCTCTCAGGAAAGCGTGCACAGCTCTCACCCGACTATTAGGAGGCTCCTCACAAGTAAATTGAGACCAGGCAGCAGAGGCTCGTGCCAAACCCCTGCCTGCCCTCCTCCCCCACCCTGAGCCCCTCGGCTCCAAGGGCCAGGGTCTCCTCTTGCTGCTCTGGCCTCTCCTCAGGCTCTGGGCCTCTCTCCCCAGTGGACAGAGGTACCCTGTCTCCTTAGAAACCAGCCCCCAATCCACTGGGTTTCCAGGGGGCTCTCCTGGGCTGTCAGGTGGGCTGAATCCTACTGAGACTCCTGAGGACCACGCCACCAGGCTAGGCATGGACAGACAGGGGTGGGGGGCATGCCCCGCTCTGTCCCAGCCACCCTCAGCCGAGGCTGCTGGTGCCTCTCAGGCTGGGCCTGCTCAATAGGGAAATAACTCCGGGTTCATCCAAGTCACGAGCTGGAAAATCCCTCCCATCCAACAATCCCCCTCGAGGGAGAATGTTGTGCAACTCACTCAGCTGGCTGATATCCAGCACGTGGCTAATATCCAGCAGGGACGGGGGAACTACTTGATTGTTCATAAGTTGACATGTTTGCTTATAGGTTAGTAGCAGCTTGCTCGTATAATGACCTTCATTAGGGTCTTCGAGAACAATAGTAGGGGCTGGCACCCCAATATCATCCTCTATCATAATTGGCTTTGAAGACACTTCAAGAATGACTGCTCTTTTTTCGGGGTTTGCCAATATCTTTTTAAAGGACAAAAAGCGCTATTGCAAACAGAAATCATCAGTGAAATAAATAAAACATTCAGATGAAAATAAACATGCAGACTTGTGGGCACTGAAATTAACATGAGGTGGGCTTTGAGAGACAGGCCACCGTCACAGATCTTAGGACAAGCCCAGCCTACCACTTACTGTCAGGCTAATCTTGTGCAAGTCTCAGTAACCCTCAGTTTCTTTGACTCTAAAATGCAGATAAATCCAACCTACCTCAGAGAGCTACCATCCTCTTACAAAGGGTCAGGGGTGGCCTCCTGGGGAACGTCGAGGCTATAGCCTTGCCCATGGCATTAGGTGCTCTGCTTACTCACTCCAAGAGTTCAGTCACAGGTCACTCATTCAGTCTTTCTTTTAGCAAATATTTAGGGAACCTCTTTTATACATCAGGCTCTAAGAAAGATGCTAACCAAGACAGACACAGGCCAATCCCAATAGGAGCAAACAGAACAAGAGAGACAAACCCAGAGGGATGAGTAATGAATTGCAATTGTGGTAAGAGTTGCAAACAAAGTCTCTGAGTCGAAGGACTGAATACAGTAGACTCTCCATTCACTGGAACTCAAGCAACCAGCACTCTCAAGCCGGTTAATGGAGAGTCTACTTATATTTATCCGGCATCTACCAATCTCCAAGGGTGCCAGTTAACAGAGTCTGCTGTATTTTATTTTTATTTTTTATTTTTGCAGAATAGGAACCAGACTCCAAGCTCAAAGCCGCAGGGAAGCAGAAATTCAGGCCCACAGGACACCAGGGAGAGGAATTAGGCTGTTGGTCTGCTGTTCGCATTGGGAAAAGGAATGGAAGGAGGCATGGGTCCAGAAGTGTAATAACAACCATTCACAGGGCACCTACTCAGAGGAACTGCCATAACAACTCCATTTGAAAGGGTAAAGAAAGGAAAACAACAGTGGGGCAACTGTGCACAGCGCTGATCAGCTCCTGGTGAACAGGAATGGCAGTCTCCCTGTCCTGACGGAGAACAGTCACTTAGATGGATGGAGCAGTAGACAGAAGAATGGTCCCCCAAAGAGGTCCACATCCCAACCTTCAGAACCTATGGGTATATTCAATGGCAAAGGGGAATTAAGATTGTGGATGAAATTAGGGTTGCTAAACAGCTGGCCTAAAAATAGGAACATTATTCTAATACCTGGATAAGCCGACTGTAATCTCAAGGTTCTTGAAAGTAGAAGTGGGAGACAAGAAGCAGAGTCAATGTCACAGTGATGAGATGTGAGAAAGACTAGCTTTGCGGAGAGAAGGGGCCAGGGGCCAAGCAATGCAGCGAGCTTCCAGAAGCTGGAAAAGGAAGAAAAATGGATTCTCCCCAGAGCCTCCAGAAAGGAATGCAGCCCTGCTGATTGACACCTTGCTGTTAGCCCGGTGAGACCCATTTTGGACGTCTGGCCTCCAGAATTATAAGAGAATAAATTTGTGTTGTTGTTTTCAGTAACTAAATTTGTAGCAATTTGCTACAGAAGCCATAGACGATGAAGCAGATAGCAAAACAACAAAAAGCCGGTGACCACCATGCTCCTTGGGATCCTATGTTTGCGCCTCTAACTGGGCATTTAATGGATACTGCCACTTTTGGTCCCCTAGCCGTCTTGGTGGATGGGTGTGATCATCCTTATGTCACAGTTGCGAAAAATGAGACTCACTTATCCAAAGTCAACCAGCTAGTGGAAGCAGAGGGCAAAATCCAAACCCTCAGCCATGACGGGGTCCCCATATAACTTCCTGTCCCAATGGGCTTCTCATCTCTGCTTGAACCCACCAGTGACCAGGGACTCACGCCCTGCACAGCTGCCTTTTTACCTCAGGCCACTCTGCTCCTTCCTGGCTTCTCACCTAGCACGGTCCTGGTGTGAGACAGCCCAACAGGTGGCCACCAGAATGCCAAACTCTGGGCCAGCCAGTGGGCAATAAACGGGAGATGAAGTCGGGACAGTGGGGCTGAGCTGAGCTTTCCCACTCTCCAGGGAGCAGAATCTTTTCATCAGAATATGATTTCTGTTCTCCTTTCCTGTCTCCAGGCTCTGAGCTCCCCTCAACTAAACCGAGAAGGGGATGGAATGGAGGAAGTGCACAGCTTTTGTCTTTCAGGATTTACTCTTCTCCCTGTTGTCACCTCCACGCTCTCTGATCCAGGAATGTCCCCAGGGTAGCTGAGGTGAGGAAGGGCAACTCCGGCTCCTCCCATTTCTTCCTGACAGATGTGAAATGGGTCAGGAGCCCCAGGGGAGATAAGCAGGTTCCTAACACTGCCTGGTGTGCTATTTGGGGCTGAGAGTAAGTTCACACAGAGATAGAGCTCAGTAGTGCATCCCAGGGACTGGCTTAGCCAGCAGGTTGCCCCAAACCAGCTACCACCCCACCCCCAATACACACCAGCCACACACAGGCCCAGGCCCGCACCCCTTACCAAGTGGACACAGTCAAGGGCCCTCGACCTCAGATCACAGAACCCAAACATAAACTCCAAGAAGTCAGATGAGAGCCAGGGACCATCTGTTTTGACTCTTTCTTTGGCTCAGAGAGGAGAGGTGACTTTCCTAAAGTCACATAGCAAAGCCAGGGTTACTGCTTCATCAAGCCTCAGTTTCCCCAGAGGGAAAGCACAGGCCTGTGGAGAAGCTCAAACGAGGCACCGAAGTTACACAGTGTCTGAACAGGAGAGGGAAATGATAACCGCGCCCGTGGACTGAGTGCACACTGTGGACCGGGAACCAAGCTTGACAAGCTGCATCTCATTTCAGCCTCACAGAGAGCTGTGAGGCTGTTGCCCAATTTGTGGAAGAAGAAACTGAGACTCAACAGGGAAAGTTTCCAGGGGGAAACTGTACCTTAATTCAGGTACTGGTTCTATATGGAAAATTGAGATGACATTTAAGATTGGTGTACTTTCCTCTCTGTCAATTACACTTCCTTTTTTTATTTAATGATGTGATAGAAAGAAATAAATCAACTGAGGCTCAGAGAGGTTAAGCGACTTTCTCAAGATCACACAACTAGTGAGTGACGAAGCTGAACCTTAAACTGGATCTGTTTGACCATAGAACCCACAGTCACCACCCTTGTCATATTGTTGTGTCACATACATACCTCAAGCTTGTCGCCCTATTTCAGGTCACTCAAGGGAGTGACTGGGAGACCTGGGAGGCTCTGGAGTGAGGTCTGAGTCTGCACTAAGGGCAGGTACAGGGCTGCTATTGACCCCAGCGGTGCCTCAGTGCAAATTCGCACAACTTCACACCAGGACACAGGAGCACAGTGTGGACTGCAGCCCCGGCCCCTCCGTTGGTCCTTTAATGCAGTGGACAACCTGAACACCTGTACCCAGCCCTGGCAGGGGGGGCCTCAGGGCAACAGAGAGGAAGCTACCCACACAGTGGGCTTTGGGCTGGGGGGAACACCCTTCCTGACCCGCTGCACTCGCCTACCTGGGCATTTCTGATGGCCTCCTATCTGTCTGGGGCTTGAGAGGCCTCTTCCTTGGATTCAGGAGGGCCCTACCAGAGTCCCCAGCTGCAGAGCACACACAGCGGTGAGGTCACTCAGTCACTCAGCCAATGCTTGGAAAGGGACCTCGCTGTACTGGGCTCTGGGCTCAGAGGCAATCAGTCCCTGCCTTGGAGCAGTCCTGGACAAGGGCAAGAGGTGGCACAAAGCCAGGAGTCATCACCTTTGCATGTATCCTTGGAGCAGAAAACTGTCTTAATAAGTATACAAATCCCAGATGACAGTAATGCAGAGGGTGGTACAGGGCCAGCCTGTGTAGTTGCGTGGCCCTCCTGTGCCAAAACCTGACTTGAGGCTTCTCTGACTCCAAAGCCATGCTTGCCCGGAACCCTGCTCCCGTCTCCCTGCAGCGCACACCTCTCCTGCACCTGCTTCTCCCTTACCTGGGCGGGTAGCTTCCTACCTGGGTCTCTCTGCCTCCACTGCATAGGCAGGGGCTGCATGAGGGATTCCCAAGGCCCCACCTGCCTGAGATGGTTCCCTACGTGAGAGTGTGAGCAGACCTAGCCCTCAAGCCAGGGCAATGGTCCTTGAAGTGCGTGAGAGCATTCCTTTTCAATGTGACGTGACCACAGGGGTCACTTGGAAAAGGCAGGAGGAATGGGTCATGGGAGAGAGCAGGAGCATAACGGAGCCCTTCCCCTCTGCACAGCAGTTTACCCCGTGCAGAGCCTATTTCTACACCTTGGTTCACTGAATCTGCAAAAGCATGGGTGAGGCAAGAGAGTCTCAGAGAGCTCAAGTAACTTGCCCAAGGTCACACAGCCACACTGCTGACCCAAAAGCGCCAGGCTGCTTCTCCACCCCAGGCCTCCCTCACCACTGCCAGCCCCTTCCGTGGTTCATGTGGGTGGGCTCAGGAAGGCGGGGGGCTGACCCCCTGGGGCTGGGCCTCACCAAGCGAACCGAGGAGTTTTAGCTCCTGACCATGATGACGGAGAGGCCGTCTGCTGAGAGGAGTCACGGTCTGCAGATGTCATGGTCTGTTGGTTTGTGAGCAGCATGAACTAGAGAGGCCCATCTGGAGGGCTAGACAGGCTTGGGCTGGAAGCTTTTACCTGGGGTCGGTTGGGGGGCCCTCGGCAGAGCCAAGGGAGACGGCAGCACCACCCAGACTCTCCTGCTTCCCTCTTGTTGGAGGGGAATGAGGGCCGGGGGAGTAGCCATCAAAGCATCCTTTGCTGGGCAGATGGATGGGTGGCAAGCCAGACAGAGAGTGGGGGGAGGCAGGCTGGGATTGACCAGGGGGACTGTCAGCCAAGGGCAGTATTCCCCAGCCCTTGTGGAAGGCGGCAGGTGAACCCAGACTAGCAAGAGCAGAGTAGCTAAGCCGGGGTGCCCTGGTCCTGGGTTTAAATCCCAGCCACCTCAACGCAACCTTGGCCAAGCCACTCCACCTCTCTGTCTCAGCTGATACACAATATCTTGAGAGCTGGTATAAATGTTTACCTTATAGAGTTGTTATGACAACTAACTACTAACCCTCATAACTAGCGAGTCAGGGCCAGGCCTGGGATTAGGATCCAGGTCTCCTTTCAACAAAGGAGCAGTATTTGTTCGAGAAGAGCTATCCTAGAATTGCTTCCAACATCCCATTCCTTCTCTTCTGTATAGTATTTATATGTTTTAAAATCACTCTCTGGGCTTCAGTCTTTCCACTTGCAAACTGAATGGGTGACCTTTTAAATCTCCAAGTCCCTGATATTCAGCCACAGAACAACCAGCGCTCCCCTCAAGCACTGCTGGGGAAGCAGCGGCAGGCAGCTGCACTATGCAGGTAACCAGCAGGTCCAGGACTGAGGACAGATGATCCTCCCAGAGAGGAGGAGGAAGGGTGGTCTCTTTAAGAACATTAGGGGGAAGCCGGGATGGCTCAGCAGGTTAAGCGCTCACTTTGTAGCCCTGGGAACTGAGGATCAAATCCCAGCCCCAGCCTGTGTGGACCCATATGCTGAACTGGGGTGTGCTTCCCATGCGGGACACCCCCAGTTCAGTTCTTGCCCCGCCCCCCTGGTTCGAGGGGGCGTGCCTCCCATGCAGGAGGCCCCCAGCCCAGTTCCCACCCTGCACAGCCCCCATCCACCTGTGTGGAATGAAACCTTGTCCAAAACTGATGACGTACAACTATGGAGACTGCTCTGGGCCCTCCCCCTTCTCTCTGTCTCTCTCTGTCTCTGCCTCTCTCTGTCAAAACAATAAAATAAATACATTTTTTAAAAGAACATTAGGAGTAATGGCAGAGGTGAAAGGGGTGTTCTTGTGGGTGAGTGGGGGACCATTTCTGCTTTGTCGCCTGCCAGGCTGAGACCAGGCCCTTCAGACAATGGGAACAGGATTGGGATTGAGGCACCCCAAGCTGCTCCCCAAGCATACTTCCCTTTCAAAAGCAAACATATGGCTAAGTCCTCTCTGGGTGTGGAGGTATAAGGGTTGCAGTATGGTTTGAGTCCAGGAAATATAGGTTCCCAAGCCACCTCTTCTACCTAATGCTGTGTAAACTTGGGTAAGACACTCAACTTCTCTGTGCCTCCATCCTCATCTGTAAAGTGGGACTAATGCCCTTACCTCACAGGCAGATGACACACGGGTGATCTCACTAACCAGAGTTAGTGCTCAGAAGACAATAATTCTTTCCTCCCATCTTGGTGATTCAATCCCACCATCTTAAGGCCACGGAAAATGAGCTAGGCTTTGGTGTAGGCTGGGGACACACACAGACCAGCCTCAGTCCCTGCCCTCCCAGAGATCAAGGGGCCCTGGAGAAGTCGACACTCTGGCCAAAATGGTGGGATGATTGAAGGCTTCACGCTGGAGGTGCAGGTGACGAGATGTTTATTCATAATTTTTGAAGTTGGGAGGTCATTATACTCTTCTATATAATTTTGTAGCTGTTTTAAAATTCCGACTATTAAAGTTTTTAGTGTTTTTTCATGAAACACCCAATACTCCAGCTATATTAATAGTCTGCAAGAAAAACTAGACAGTCCCTCTCCCCTAGTTCACTGTTATTATCCTCCAATCCAGGGGTTGTCCATCTATGTCCCTGAGCCAGATCAGTTTACTGCCTGCTTTTGTAAATAAAGTTTTGTGGGAACACAGCCAGACCATTCATTTACATGTCGCCCTTGGCTCTTTTTGTCCTAAAGGCAGAGAACTGTAGTTGTCAACAGCGACCGCATAGCCCACAAACTCCACCATGGTTACTATGTGCCCTTTAGAGAAAAAGTTTGCAGGACCCTTGTGCTAATCCCCCAACCATCCTCCGTTGTTCACCCACAGCTTTGCTACCAGAGCTCAGTCCTCCTCTCCAGCCCAGGCCCTGGGGGTCCTGGGTCATATCTGGAACCATGTGGATGACTATCCAACACCTGGCTTCTCAATCCTTCCTACTGTCATCTCCACTCCCAACCTTACCTCAGACCTTGCCACCACCCATAATGGCTCCACCTTCAAATCACCGATACAAACCCCAGCTCTCTGCCTACGAACACCTTTCCTCCCAGTGTGTCTGTGTGCCTGTCCCACCATCAGTAGTTCTCTGACCTCCAGTCGTGAGTCGATAGCTTGACTCACAGTCCCTGAGCTTTCCTCTTTCTTTGCTTCCCTCCTTACCCATAGTCCCTCATTTCAGTAACACTCTTGCTAATACCTCAACCCTGCTGCCTATTTCCTTTGCTCTAAATCTTAAAAAAGAAAACCCAACAGTAAATGAACCCAACTATGCACTTTTTAATGCCTAGACCCAAGTAGCCAAGTGCTACTGAAGAAAGAAAGCCACACAGCAGGGCAAATTATTTTTGCTGCTATTTCCCACCACATTCAAAGGGACATTCAACACCGACCAAAACTCCAAGTACATTGTTGACCTGGTTAACACATTTCCTCTCTATCCGTAGCAGCTATTTCAAGCCTTGTCCAGTCTCTGGATGAGACTTTAACAGGCCGAATGGGGTGCAAAAGGCCTTGGAAGTGAAGGGAGCAGCAAGAGCAGGGACCAGGAGGAAGACCCGGCAAAGAGGCTGGATGTGGCCAGAGGAAGTGGGAGTGAGGCTGGAGCGAGAGGCCAGGCCCAGGAGAAACTGCGTCCCGTAGATTGAGAAGAATGCTGTGGTCACTAGGGAGCCACAGAAGGCTTTGGAGCAGGCAGTGGCCAGATGAGAGGTGGGCTCCAGCAGGATAGGAAATCGGGGACGAGGTGTGTTGAAGGGGTGCTCACCTATCCTGCTCGACATCTACCTGACTGACCGGTGGCAACTTCTCTCCCAGGACAGTGCTCTTGGAGGCACCCCCAGTGCCAAAGGCCTGCCCATTGCAGGGAGGCCCAGCCCATCTGCAGCGCCTGGCCCAGCGGCTGGTTCCCCTAGGACAGATCACCAAACCTCTCTGAGTGTTGAGACGCAGGAAGGATAACATCTTTGTGTATCCAGTGCTTCTGTGGGGAGGAGTGACATTTCCAGAATTCCTGCGGTGTGCTGAGCCCCGGACCCTCTGCCATCCCACAGCATTGGAAGCAAGCACAAACACGCCCACATTACAATCAGGAAACTGAGGCTCCCAGGCAGGGGCCCTACTTGAGATCCCACAGTCCGTGATAGCACCAGACCTGAGCCCACATGGGAGACGCCCTGCCGGGCTCTTCCCCTACCCCCAGCTGTCCCCTGGGACTCACCAGCCATGGAGATTCAACACCCGGGGCAGGACTGCACGTGCGTGGCCTCGCATGCGCCCCATGGAGGGCCTCGCAGGGCAGCCCCCTCCCCGCTGTGGGCTGGCTCCCTCTAGGAGAAAGGCAGGCATTTCTCATGGTTCTTCCAGAGGGAGCTGGCAACGAAGGTCTTCCCACCGCCCACCCTCACTGGGCAGTGTGCCCATCTGCAGGCTGGCACCCCTGCCATTCAGCCAGACTTACAGGGTGCACATGAGGACCTAGCCAATGCTGCACCCTCTAGACAAGCTCCAGTGTGTCCACGGAGCCCAGAGGGGCAGTTCTGCAAAGCAGGACATCCCTGCCGTGGTCCTGGCCCCTGTGGCTCTCAGTGAGGAAGCAGAGGTGATACGGCTTCCTTTGCAGCCCTGCACTGCTGGCTCATGGCCACTGGCCCTGCTGCCCCCGATCCTGGGTGGCCTGCAGGTGGGCTGCACCACAGGCAGCAGATATTTGCTGACCGAGGGAATGCATTGTCACTGAAGACCACTCAGCAGGTGTCTGCGTGCACAGGAGGTGAAACAGGGGGCAGGGGCTGGGGAAGGACTTGCCCAAAGCCTCACACCTGTGGGGAAGCCCAGACAGTGGGTGACCCAGCCCCAACCCCAGCCAAGTTCAAAGGCTCAGCGAGAAGACCAGGGCCAGAGGAGACACTTAAACAATGCGGTACAAGTGAGGATGTCATCAAAGGCTGCAATGACAGCTCTGCAGCCGCCTCAGAGCAGGGAAGAGCTGGGCATGGGAGACAGCCCCAGAGCAGGGGGCGGGCAGGGCCGGGTGAGCAGGAGGGGCTGGGGGCGCGTAGCCTGTCAGGGTCTGTCTGGGGAAGAGGTGTGGCTGTGCAGTGCACTGGACAGAGTCCCATGGAGTCCCCGTGCCAGCCCTGAACCGTGCACCCTCTGTTTGAGGTGCCCCGCTCACTCCTGCAAGTGGGAAACCAGTGCCAGTCCCATGAGGAGGTCTTAGCGCAGAGGTGATGGTGGCCTGGCATGCAGTGGGTGCTCAGTAGAGAGGAAGTCACCCGTCTCTGAATCAGGTCTAGCCTGCAGCTCCGGGTTGCGCTTGTGAAGCTGGGCCTGCCCACCACGTGTTTAAAAACATTCCTAAGACTAGCGACATCTAGATCAAGCATCTACTAAGTGCATGACAAGCCCTCACACTAGATCCTCAAGGCAAGGAGGTGCTGCCACCATCTTTCCTTCAGAGCTGAGGATGCTGATGCTGGGAACTGGCTGGATTTCCTGAGGTGCAAAGCCAGCATGTGACAGGGGACTTTGGGGCTTACCAGCCAGGCTGCAGATCACTGTCCTTGCAGCTGGCCACCTGGGCCCAGAACCATCTACGGCCGTCTGTTATGCTTAAATAGTTCACAAGAGGGGTGAGTTTTGCTCTGGTCCTGTGGGTGGAGACTGGTTCCCACCCTCCTGGGCAGGGAGAGACGGTGGCCTCCAGCCCCTGTGGAGAGATGAAGACCTGGGTGATGGAGGGGACATTCCTGCCATGGATGCAGAAGGTTCCTCAGAAGAGCCAAGCATCTCAGATTCTGAGGGGAGCTCACACAGATAGCCATGCCCGGGGGGCTGGCAAGGACCCGGCCTCCCGTCTCCAGCATGTCCTACGCAGGTGCCAGAGAAAAGGGAGGCAGAGAAGGGATCACCAGGCCTCCAGCACTGAGGCTGAGGCTTGTGCATGGG
Source organism: Craseonycteris thonglongyai (assembly GCA_004027555.1). NCBI lineage: Eukaryota > Metazoa > Chordata > Mammalia > Chiroptera > Craseonycteridae > Craseonycteris > Craseonycteris thonglongyai. Next base: position 2,184 of record PVKE010010766.1, on the reverse strand, counting down.
CTCTTCCCCTGTGCCTAGCATGCGGGCCAAGGGACGGGTGCCAGGCGAGGGCCTCCGAACCTGACCACTGTGAGCTGGCCTTGGGCGAGCCCCTCACCTTCTCAGAGCCCCGGTTTCTGCTCACTGACCCTCTGGTTGATGGAAGTGCCCAGTGGGGCAATGTGTGTGGATGTCCTGGGCGGCTTCCTGGTGTTCTTGCAGTTGTTTTTGTGGATTTGTAACCTCAGGACACTGGTGTGCCCATCCCAGCGGGCTCCAGGTGTGGTCTGCTCAGATAAGGGGCACCCGAGCTCCCAAACAGGATGCCAGGGGCACCACCAAGTGATTATAGAGGCCATCGTAACAGTCGGGTGAGCCAGGACAATGATAACGTTGCCTGCTCCTTCCTGCTGCCAGAGATCAGACGGGGAAGAGCAGGGCGGGCCTGCGGCAAGGGTGCTGGTAAAGGCTGGCTGCCCGTGTGCCCACCCACTCCAGCTGAGTACCCACTGGCACAGTGCTGCTCCCACCAATTGTGCCCCCAGCTGCCCCCTAGGACGGGACTCTGGGTGCGGGTGGGTCACCAGTGCACGGGGGTAGGCTGGGCTGAAGACCCCTGTCTCTGTGACCTTGGAGGTCCCTGGCCCTCTCTGGACATTAGGTTTCCCATCTGTACCACTGGGAGTCTCTTTCTGACTAATTCTGCAAGGTGTGTGGTCCTGGTGGGAACTGGAGGCTGTTTGCCAGGCCCTGTGGCTGAAACAGGCCCAGGGAGAGTTAGAAGGGCACCCATTCGGCCTTCACAGCTCACTGCAGCCCCCTCCCCTTGTGGCCCGTCCCTTCCTTCCGCCATCAGGACAGTGCCACATGGACCCCCAGGACCCCTGCTGCCTGCATCTGTCGTATTCCTTCCAGAGGGTGCAGACATCATCCCCATAGAAAGGGCTGCTCAAGCACAGGTCTCTGCTGGGTGCCGGGCATAGAGGAGGCGCATGGAAGATGTCCTCTAAAGGGACACATTCCAGGCAGAGAGCAGCATGCGAAACACCTCAGGAGGAGACCTGGCCATTTAGGCCCCAGGGCATCCCGGATGGGGTGAGGGCAGGAGTGGCAGGAGAAGGGGCTGGAGAGGGCATTTGAGGCCCCTGAATGCTGTGCTGAGGCTCGGTGATGCGGAGGTCACTGCACAGGACACATTTGCTCCAGGAAGGACTCTGTCTAAAGCGCTAAGGGCACAGCGCAGAGCCAAGAAAGGAGGAAGAAACCAGGGACCACATGCCCAGAGAGGGGGCTGGGGGCCAGGTCCCAGAGCCTTGGCACATGCCAGGATGGCCCAGAGAATAGGTGCCCACCGCTCTGGATGGGGGCTTGCTGGGCGTAGGGTCTCCTCAGGGCAGAGGTGGGGGAGGGGCCCAGTGCAGCTGTGGCTGTGATTCCACCCAGCAGGCAGAAGTGGCGCGGTCACCGCCCACCCCCAGAGGCCAGCGCGCAAGCTCTCTGAGGCAGCAGCCTCCTTCTCCTTGACCCTGAGCTGAGGGCTGCTGCCTCAGCTGGAGGCTGGGACACAGCTTTCCGCCCCTTCCCTCTTCTGACACCCAGCTCCCTGCCCTCCAGCCCCTCCCCCCGAGTGCCCTATGCTCGTCTCCATGAGGAGTGACTAGATCAGCGCCATCTCCTCCAGGCAGTCTTCTCTGAGCCTTTCCTCCTGAGTCCTCATAGCTCCTGGGCTCCCAGCTCTGATCACGCTGCACGGGCAACTTCTGAGCCTGTGCCCCTCGCCCCCTGCTCCCGGGGTCACCTGAGACCTGGGACCCCTGAGTGTGACAAAATCAGGGTGTGTGTCCTCAGTGTGCCGAGGGACTGTGGGTAAGCCATGCCTTTCTGAGCTTCATTTTCAGTCTGTGAAGTGATGGAATCACCACCAAGGCCATTCCACAGGCTGCCTGGGCCCTGCAGTGACTGTGGAGGTGAGAGTACTTATGGGGGCTCTAAACATCCTGCACAAAAAGGGGTGTCACAACCAGCATCCACAGGGGTGCAGGGCTGCATGTGCTGGGCACCCATGGGGCCCAGGAGAAGAGAGGCTGCCCCCTGTCTCGTCTGTGGTTTCATCTGCACCACCTGTACCCTGAGAGCCTTGCCCAGCCCTGCCCAGCCCTGCCCTGCCCTGCCCAGCCCTGCCCTGCCCTGCCCTGCCTTGCCCAG
>PVKE010010765.1:0-41767 GCA_004027555.1 Craseonycteris thonglongyai | reverse complement strand
GACCTCTGCCTGGAATTGCACCAGTTTATGCCTGTTCTCCTGGTGTAATTATTAACTGTGTACCTTTAACAAAGTATGTCTGTTTAGACAAGGAATTACCCATGAATTTCACATTTAATAATTTTATCATATATTGATGACAATTACTAAGTCAGTTATTTCATTAGGGGCTGCATAATGATTTTCTAATTCTATCATTCCTTCTGTATTTGTTAACTCAGATGCTTCTATATGAAACTCTTTCCCACATTCGTAGAACTTACGGGATTCCCTGAAATGCAATTTACTTGAGAATAACAAGGTAAATGTTCAATTCTTTTCCTTCAGTGGCCAGTTTTCAGAATATTGAATTGGTGCTCAGGTAATCTCTAATAGATGTCCGATGTTCAATGAGTTTTGGTTTGTTTCTCTCTTTAAAATATCAGTATGAGTGTTTGGCTTTTTGAATATTAGATGTGTTTTAATTGATCATTGTTATTGTTCTTTCTGATGCTCAAATTGTCCCATATTTGGACAATGAAAATCCATTCAAATTGGTTCATGTGTCATTTTGACAATACCTCATTTTCTTTTCATAGTTTTCTCATATTTTGGTGCACAAAGTTCCAGATTTATCTTCTATATTTCTTCTCTTAGATCTGATATCAAGTATTATTCCATAAGAGCAGTGATTAAGTGGTAAGTTAGAAGAGAGCTTCTGGCAGCCTCTCCCCTATGTTTCCCAAAACATTAGCAGAAAATAGCCCGTAAGGAACGAGAAAAAATGATGACCCTTGGATTTATATCAAGATTTGACAGTGACTACATATAAAGCTAGATAGTGACAACAAAGGTACAAACAGAAGAAATACGGTCTATATCTTCAAGAAGTTTATAGGTTAGAAGGAAAATCCCTCTTTTTTCAGTAATTATAGGTGAATTTAGCATTATAAGCTCTGCAGCACTGCAAAGTTAGATAATTTCCGTTTCATTCAATTGGATATAAATAGCATGCACAAAAGTGTTGATTTTCCATAACTGACTTAATAATCATTTTCCCTTAAGAATTGTTTTGATGTTTTCCTGGCTGAGTAACTTGGTAGGGGGTCTACAATCTTTGCTTTAATCAGATGAGAAGATGTATGTATTAATTTCCCTTTCTTATGATTTTTGAAATGTCTATAAATATTTACAAAGAAGCTACCAGTTCACATAGATGTCAGAGGTCTCAGTCTAGTTAGAAAAATAAACAACTGGCTTTCATTATCTCAAAAACATGATAATGGCTGGAATTTTACCCATTATACTTTTCCCTCTGAGAGTGTGTCCAAGCCCTCACATAAAAAAATCTCAAAAATGATTGCTTTTTAACATTTCGAAAAACAAGGCAATAGCTGCTTCTCCAGTAAATCTTCAGTTCTAATGACCTAGAATGCTGCAGATCCCAAGGCCTTTGTATTATGGTGGGAAATATCTGCTAAGTAACAAGGAATGGTTTCAGCTTGTTAAGAGTTAAAACATGCTCTGCTCTAAGCCCTGGACCCCACAGTTGAGATGTGACACCCTCACTAACAGGTGTTTAGCTGGTTTTAAAAATTGGTGTGGGAGGGCCTGAGTCATTGGCAGAATTTATTATTGGTTAAGTTCCAAATTGTTTTACAGTCATGCTTTGCTGTTCTTACCTTTTGCTCAGCAACATGAACAAGAAAACTAACATAACTCATATAGAAAATAAAAGCTAGAGTTAATAATAGAAAATGATTGGCTTCATGTATGAATATATTTGGTTACTCATCCCCAAAAAGATAGAATTTTACTATTTCAATTCTTTTTCTCTCATCCACTCAATGAGATATCCTGTATCCACTTCAAAAATATTTATAACTTTAGTTGCACCAGGTTGTATATTTGTCATTCAGAATAGAAAACTTTTTAATATGTGATTCCTATCCTTGAAATAATCATAGACATGTGTGAGACATGCGTATACATAATTATAGCATATCTCAGATAGCATCAACATTATAAAGTATCATGGTAGTTAGTGTTCAGTTCAGGAAAGCTACATAAGGCTCTATAGAGGTGGCATTATGTGAGCTGGGTGTAAAGAATAAGTAGAAGCCACCAGATAAAAAAAGAGGCTGGGCATTTAAGCAGCAGGAACAGCATATATTGAGCTATTTATGCATCAGGCCACTAAGTACATGTTTAATGTTCTCCCAGAAAACTTTAATTTCAAATATTTGAAACTTTGTTCCAACAAGTCTCAATCATGTGTCCTGATTTAATTTGAAAAAAAAAAAGGATAATTTAATGGTTAAATAAATAAGAGAAATAAGCATGCTTTCCTTTTGATTTTTTAAAATATCACCAAGAAATAGCTGCATTAAAACAAGTAAACTTCAAAATTATTAAGGAACATTTTGTCATAGAAAGAATAAACTCAGCCAATTTATTATAAATATCCACTAACTACTTGTTTTATTTTATTTTTTATTAATTTTATTGGGGTGACCTTGGTTAGTAAAATTATATAGGTTTCAGGTGAACAACTCTATAATATATCATCTATGTGTTACATTGTGTGCTATCTTTAAATCATAATTCTTGTTTTGCTTTTCTTGGTAAACAATGAAGGGATTGTTTGCTACTGAAATATGTTTCTTCTTTCTCAGTATTTTTTCTTGAAGATTCTCTCAACTTGACATCAAGTGAGAGAAACAAACAAATTAAAAAAAATAAATGACAGAGAAAGAAACTCCATGATTCCCCCCCACCCGAGGCTATAGTTTACAAACTATCTTGTCATTTTTACAAAAACAAAAGCAAAAACAAACAAACAACTGAGATATAATTCCAGTTTCTCTCATCTATTTTTTTTAAGTTCAAAATTTGCATAGGCTTTGCATTAGTCCAGGACTAAAATTCTGACTGTTTACTAGCTCTGAGATCTTAGAATAGGTATATAAACTCTCTTGGTTGTTATTTATCTATTTATTTATTTTTATTATTAAATTTATTAGGATGACATTGGTTAGTAAAAACTATGTAGGTTCCAGGTGTACAATTATATAGTATTACCACCCAGAGACAGCTTTCTTTCCATTCCCATATATTTAGTTCCCTTAGTTTTATAAATTATAATTGTTTTCTCACAGAGCTGGCAAGTCATGAATATCTTCTTAAAAGTTGGTGTCTCACCCTTCTTTTAACTTTTTAGAGAACTGAAAATCTGAATTTAGTGGTTTCTGTAGCAACCAGTATTTTTTGACCAGTTGCTTACAGATTAAAATTTATGCCAAAAATTGTTTCTTGAAAGCATGATTATTTTTCCAGACTTTCATTTAAAATGAATATGTAAGGACACACAATAATATAATTTAAGCATGCATGATTGGTCTCTAAGCTACAAACTTGCAATATGGGAACTCTGCTGTTAACAATAAAAACATGAGTTTCAAAATTGCTTTGAGTAATGACAGCATTATTTAAAAAAATAAAATTTTCAGAATTAGATTTGAAAGGGTATTGTTTAATGTTTATTTGAAGAAAGATATTTGAATGTTTTTATATTTCATAAGGAGACAAAGAATAATTCTCGTCAAAACAGTTCTTTAAATTTTTAATATTTATTTATCCTGTGAATTAGGAAAAATATATATATAATTTACTTTGTTAATGTAAAATTCTTCTATAAAGAAAGTAAACTTTGGTATAGCAGAAGAAAAATTCTTCTATAAAGAAAGTAAACTTTGGTATAGCAGAAGACAACATCACTGAGTGAAAAGTATATAAAGAATGGAGCTAATAGTTCTGGGATTTGGTCCTATTTTTTAACACTTACTGAATTTATTACCGATTTCTGTATCTTTTTAAATTTAGGCATATAGTTATTTTTTATAGTGGACATTTCCATTTATCTACCTATATCTATCTATCTATCTATCTATCTATCTATCTATCTATCATCTTTCCATCCATCCATCCATCCATCCACCCATCCATCTATCTAACATCTCTCAATCTATCATCTATCTATCATCTATCTTTCATCTCTCTATCTTCACTGTCTAACATCTAATCCTCCACCCCCTCTTCTATTTGGGGATACCCCTTTGTGTCAGGAAGTGCCTCAATCTCCCTGTCCTTGAGAACCAGAAATTTGATATGTGACCTAGGCTTAGATAACCAGTTGTTCTTGCAAGACTTTGACCCCTGAGCAAAAATCTCAAAGGCAAATATTCCATTATAATTTATTCACAGTAGTATTGTCCTGGGCATACTATACGTATTATTTGGCCTCTGTACACTTATCTATTTTTTCTCTACCATTTTTCCAAAAACAACCTCTGGTCTCCATTTATATGAGTCTCTTGTATCATCCTGTTATAGATTCCCATTCTTCTAAGGCAACTGGGATCAGTTCCTGTCACTTGCAAACAAATGTCCTGACTGACACACTTACTAAAGCAGGTTGAATAAAGGCTACCTAAAAATATTAAGTCATAATTCATACAGAGTACTTTATTTGGAAAAAGGGTCTTTGAAGATGAAATTTAGTTGATAGTGAGATTAGAAAAGCAGAGAAATTCACACACGGGGGATATCCCACGTGAAGAGGAAGGCAGAGATTAGAATGATGCAGCCGAAAGCCAAGGCATAGTGAAGCTAAAAGAGGTCAGGAATGAAATCTGTCTTAGAACCTCTGAAGGGATTGTAACCCTACCACCATGTTGATATTGGATTTCTTAACTGCAGAACTGTCTGAGAAAGACTTTCTATTGTTTTAAGCTTAAATTTCCAATTTTAATAAATTTATTTATATAACTCTGGACAGAAGGACTAGGACCCACATCAAAGTTTCTTTGGCTCCAAAGACATTTATTTATTTATTTATTTATTTATGTATTTATTTTTTTGCACTCTAGATGTTGGCAATGTCTAGCAACAATGATAGAATTTGGACATTTAGGAAGAAATAAGTAATTAAATAGAAGAGTTGATTTGAGAAGGCAGGATTTTGTAAATCTTGCTGAGACTTGTGATAAACATGGCAGATTGCACATGTATGTTTATTTCATCTGCTTCCCCAAATCTCACCAAAATGGTAGTACATTAATATAAAAAATTATAAATAATATTGACCAGGGATAGAAAAAAAAACCAACAAAAAAAACCAGGCCAAAAGATTTGGAGCATAAAAAGCATATTTATGAATGGTAACTGATGTTGGCAAACAAAATGAAACCTAAGTGATTGGGGCTGGGGAGCAGACTGGTGTGGAGGAAGTGGGATAAAGTGAGAAAATGGAGATCAAAGATGTCTTCAAATAACAGAACCTAGAGAGGCTTGGGAAGTAGTAGTCCTAGGTTTCTCTCAAGGCTGGAGTTTGAAGTGGACTGAAAAAGCTGGAACTCTGTCTCTTCTCCTCGTAGATGATGCTTCATCTCCGCCTGGCAGAAGATGGAAGTTTCCTGCCCAGAGAAGTTGAACCAGAGGAGCAATTGAATCAAGAAAGCCAAATTCAGAACTAGCTGTGGATGAGGATGAGAACAATATTGAAAACCAGGATGCTGGATGGAATTGTGCACACAGAATAACAAGAAATTTACCTTTCCCTCACTCCCTCAGGTTCCCGAAGGCAGACATTACAACCTCAGTATTGGATGGAGTAAAATAGTCTGAATAAAGATGGACAGATTGGTGGTTTGAGTGGTAAAAATAAGGGAGATTTCCTTTTTGAACTGATTGTTTTCAACAAAGTATAAAATATGAGAGAAGATCATCAAGTAAAAGTGAAAGGGATAAATTTAAGGCTGATAACGTTTGAGGAGAAAAAAGGTGTGGAATAGACATCGGAAGAGTAGAAATCAGAAAACAGGAGGGAAAAAAGGCCTCAGAGTGAGAGGGTGGTGGATCAATAAATCAAGTCTCCAGGATAGTGGGCAGATGTTGCTTTCTAACACCATTCTCCAATACAAGTAATGAAGGCTCCATGGAGAAATGGCTAATGCTAAGTGAGGCAGGAAATAGCCTGGAGCATCTTGTAGTGCCAGAAAGCAAGAAAGTTCTAAAAGAGAAAATAAAGTGATGGGAGCATGGGTATGTCAAAGGAACACACAGAGCCAACTGAACAAGCTTATAACGGCCAAAGCTGGGAAAACTACCGCAACAAAATAAATACGAAGCTTTGAATTATAAACCAAAGTATGAAATATTGGTAAGTATCCATGGGTATATACTGATATAAACAAACAACCGAGTCAATCAATTAATGGGGAAAAGAGACAAACTTTAATGCGAAAGAATTTCATTTTTTTTAAATAGATACTCTACTCTCAAAGAGGAGTATAACTCGTTACCCCTTAAGTGTGTGGGCTGCATGTAGTAACTTTCTTCCAAAGAGCATAGTATGAGCAAGGGGGAAAATGTAACTTTCCATTGCAGAAAACTAACAAACATTACCTAATTCAGGTGATCAAGGTTAACATCAAAAGCATTAACTCATATATCCTTGATATTATGTCATAAGAACAGCACATCACCTCTGTGGTCTTTTTCCCCCAAGACCATAATGCCAGTCTAAACATGGGAACACATCAGAAATAAATCTACATTCTACATAATGCTAGACATCCTCAAAACTGTCAAGGAAAATCTGAGAAATTATGGCCAAGTGTTGCCTGAGGAGAAATGATGACTAAAGGTATATGATATCACCCAGGAGATCCAGAAATGAAAAAGGAACACTAATTAAAAAATAAGACAATCTAAACCAAGAATTGACCTTAGTGAACAATAATGTATCAGTATTGTAAAAAAAAAGTACCATACCAACATAAGACATTTGTTAATAATAGGGAAAACTAGGTGTGAGGTAGGACTCTTTGTGCTCTCTTCACAATTTTTTCTATAAATCTACTATTGTGTATTTTAATAGTTTTTTTTTAATACAGTAAAAAAAGGAAAAGAAGTCTCCAGTGAGTGAATACTTACTGGCATGTAACCACCACACTTGGTAAGTGGGAAGGAAAGGTGGTGGTATTCAAAGAAGTCAGTAGTATTTCAAGGCTGGCATACTGTTTGAGGATGACAATATCGAGAATATGATCCAGACTCATGGAAAGTAAGTCACGCTCATGGACTGAGCTGTGTACAAGGGTGGCAGAGTAGTGGCGTGGAAGACTGAGGGTCACCCTTGTTTCACTGATCTCAGAGAAGCCCTCAGTGCATAGCACACAGAATTCTATGACGGTGAGCCCCTGCCCTGAATGAAATGTTAACTCCCAATGAAAACTCATCCCTACATAATAATGAATCCCTTTTTAAGTAACTTTGGTCAGTTTCCAAAGGAATAGACAGTATCTAGTTTCACCAGGGTAAGAGATGACCAAACACAGAGCTGTTTGTCTCCACATGGAACGCTTAAACATATGTCACTGTTTGATATTCAATCAGCCTTCTGCAATATGGCAACAACTTCAAGCTCCAACGGCCTAGGGAAAAGAAGATTTTTTTTTTGGTAATTGTTTACAGAATTACAGTCATAGCAGTTTAAAAAGTCCTTTGAAACAGTTCTTCTATAATAACTTTGGAACTTGGAGAAGTCACCCTGGGTTGCAGAAGTGCCAGATTCAATTGATGCCAGCAAATCCAACTCTTCTGTTTTCTGACTCTTGCTTAATCACTTTTTAATGGTGCCTCAATTTCAAACCACTTTACAGTTTTTGTGGGTTTGATATGTAACACTTATTTGAGGTAGGAAGAAGAGATATTATCCCAATTTCGCTAATGTGAAAAGAAAAGCTAAGGGAAATGAAATCACGTTTTCAATGTCAGCATGTCTCATAAAGGGCAGATTCTGACCTGGAATGCCCATCTTCTGATTTTTTAAAAAAACACTAGATTACTGGTTTATTATGAAATAATATATATAACTGAGGGACAGCCTGTTGGAAGGATGCAAAGGGCAAGGTATGGCGAAAGGTCGCAGACATTGTATGCCCTTTTCAAGCGGGTGACTCTCCCACATCTCCATGTGTCTGGGATTTTAATGGAGCCTTCCTTATTTAGGTATGACTGACTGAATCACGGGACATTGGCAACTGATACAATCCCAGCCTCTCTCAGCTCCTGGGAAGCCAAGAAGGTGGGACTGAAAGTTCCAATCCTTCAATCACATCCTCTGATTTTAACCCAGTGTTTTCTCTCCATTATGCCACAGAATTCCCCATTCTGCTGACTCAGAAATCCCTACCTTATTTACTTACTATGTTTTTATTAATTCTTCTTTTTTTGTGTAAAATAAACAATAAAACAAATTTTAATAAAGTATTTGGAAATATTTATATTTCATTTTCAATCAATGTCACGAGTCTATATACTCAATAACAAGAAACTTATTTTGCTTATTATTCTCCAGGATTGAGCCCTGGACCTTCACATAGCAAGAACTCAGTGAATATTGAATAAGTCAACACATTTCCAAAATATTAAAAAAAAATCTTTGGGTATTTTAAAGCAGTATATTTGGGCATTTTAAGGCAGTATATTTCCATTGAAGAGAACATGAGGTTAGGTTTAGAACATGGATTTAATTTTTTCTTTTTTAAGATTTATTTTATTGTATGAGAGAGAGAGAGAGAAGGGGGGAAAGCCCAGAGCAGTCTCCATAGTTGTTATACATCATTAGTTGTGACACATTTTCATTCCACAAAGGTGTATGCGGGGCTGTGCAGGGTGAGAACTGAACTGGGGGCAGTTCAGCATATGGGTTTGCGTGGGCTGAGGCTGGGATTTGATCCCTGGACCTCACAGTTGCAAAGGAAGCACTAAACTGTTGCGCTATCCCAGCATCCCCAGGTTTCATATTTTTTTTATCACCTTCTTCATCTAAAAAATAAAATCTTTAATATCTTTGGCATAAATTATATGGCATAAAATAAAACAGATATATTATGATATTATCTATGTCTGTGGTAGAATAAATGATTGACTTTAATTCTTCAAGAACAAGGTTGGCGGTATCACACTACCTGATATTAAATTATACTATAAGACCACAGTAATCAAAACGGCACGGTATTGGCATAAAAACAAACATAGATCAATGGAACAGAATAGAGAGCTCAGAAATAAGCCTATGATCTATATGGTCATTTAATCTATGCAAGCAAAAATAAACATTGGGGAAAACACAGTTTACTCAATAAATACCGTAGTTCTGGGAAAAATAGACAGATACGTGCAAAAAGAAAATGAACTTAGGCGCCGTCTTGCACCAATATATAAGAATAAACTCAAAGTGGATTAAAGAGTTAAATGTAAAACCCTAAACTATAATATTCCTAGAAGCAAATATAGAAAGTAAACTCTCAGACATTGCCCTTAGTAATATTTTTACTGATATATCTTCTTGGGTAAAAGAAACAAACAAACAAAAATAAACAAATGGAACTAGATCAAACTAAAAACTTTTTTCACAGCAAAGAAAATCAACAAAACGACAGGACTTCCTACTGAATGGGCGACGATATTTGCCAATGATATATCTGAAGGGGTTAATATCCAAAATGTATCAAAACTCATACAACTCAACACCAAAAACCAAACAATCCAATTAAAAATGGACAGAGGACCTGAATAGACATTTCTCTCAGAGAACACAGAGATGGCCAATAGACATGTGAAAAGATGCTCAGTCACTAATCACCAGAGAAATGCAAATAAGAACCACAATGAGATATCACCTCACACCTGTCAAAAAGGCCATTATCAATGAATCAACAAATAACAAGTGTTGGTGAGGATATGGAGAAAAGAGAACACTCATGCATTGTTGGTAGGTTTGCAGTTTGGTGCAGCCACTATAGAAAACAGTATGGAGGTTCCTGAAAATATTAAAAATTAAAAAAAGAACAACCCAGCAATTTGACTTCTGGGTATGGATCCAAAGAAATCCAAAACCCTAATTCAAACCCCTGTGTTTACCGCAGCACTATTCACAATAGCCAAGATGTGGAAACAACCAAGATGTCCATCAACAGCTAGCTGAATAAAGAAATTATGTTACATATGTATATCCATACACATATAGGCTTAAAAAAAATTCCATGATTCATAGACAAAATATTAATTAGAATCTTTTCCAGCTAAAAAGGAGCATATGTTGAAAAGAGCAGCAATTAAAGGCTGTTAATAACAAAATTCCAAAAAGATTCTGATACTCTATATATGCTCTCTGTATTGTAGTCACCTGCCATTTAGCCATTGCTGCCCACGCTCAGGAGTATATCTGCCCTTTGTCACAGTTATCTTTGTTAACAGTCCAGATGAATGGCGGGTGGACCTAAATGTAGCAAAAAAGATATCCTTGAAAACTTCAAGTTCCTGTTGTCTCTAGTAGGCTCTGAGGTTCTAACATTTAGAAATATCATATGCTAACATTCAAGGAAATTAGTTATTCATAGGGAAGAGGATCTAAATAAAGGCCAGTTTTCTAAAATTGTGTGGGTCTATAGTTCTCTCTGTGTGTGTTCTTTTTAAAAGAGCAGCAATGCCCTCATTAAAAATATTCATTGCCCAGAAATATGCCAAGTGCTCATGGATTTAGTCCATGCATTATCATTCTGATGGGTTATATGTTTTCCAAACTATTCATGCATCTAGTTTCTTTTTCTGCCTGATTCTCTCTACCTTTGGTTCATTACCCACTTCATTAAAATTTCCATTAAGGAGAGGACACCGAATTCAATCCTGTCACTTGTTAACTGCTCTTGCAGAGGCTGCGTGTGTTGGCAAATTAAAAGCAATGGCTAAGGTGTGGGCTGAACCTAGCTTCTATTTTCATTTTTCATTATCAACTAAGGAGCAGCAAATGCTTCGCGTGAACATGGTGTTCAAGGTGGTCTATCAAGAAAAACTGAATTTCCAGTTCGCTCAGTCCATAAGGGGTATGTGATAAAAGATAGAGGCTGGGTTTTATGCATACACAGAGCAATTAAAATAGGACAGGTATAACAGATATGCTTCTACATATGAATCTGAACGTGTGTTCTGTGTGCAAATAAATGCTGTCAGGTTTATTAATGTACATCCATAATGGATATACTGAAAAGAATTACTTTGGTACTAGCAGTGTAAATGGAGTGAGATATTGCCTATCAAAGTAAAGATCAAATGAGGAAGATTTAAAGAATAAGGAAGAGGGGTTAGTAAATGGCCTGAAAATTACAGCCAGCCAACTGTTGCCATTAGTATGATCACTGGGTCAGTGAAAAGAGCCCAGCAAAAGTGGTTAGTTACAAGAAATACACCCTGTGGCTGATTTCACCCATTATGCCCCCACAGCCTTCCTGTCTGCTGGGGCTTTAAACACACATTTAATGATGTCTGGGAGCAAAGTAAATGTAACCACCACAACAGATGCAGCTCCTTTTTTTTTTTTTGTAACCCAAAATACAGGATCTAAAATTAGAAAGGAATCTAGAGATGATGTTTCTAAATCCTACCAATTAGAAAACCAAGGCCATGAATGATGAATGAACTTGCTGAGGCTGCCCCCCCTTAGGATATCTTCACCAGAGCACTGAAAACTTGCAATCGTGATTGCAGAACCATTTAAGTCATCCTTGTGATACCAACAAATGACGTAGGAGTCAGAGACTGGAGATGGTTGTTTTTCACCGGTGGATCTGATGTTGACCAATGTCTACTCAGTTCTAGAATTAATGACCCAACATAGTAGGATCTAAGATGAATTCACTAAATGTAATTCAAACCAGCCTTTGTGACCTCAACTTTTATTATGGTAGCAAAAAGCTTATTAACACACAGCATGCAGGTCCTTCATTGGATATGTAATTTGTAAGTGTTTTCCTCTCAATCTATGGCTTGTATTTCATTTTCTTGAGTATCTGTCTTTTGGAAAAGCAGGAGTTCTTTATCTTGATGAAGTCCAATTTATCATTTTTTTTCTTCATAATTTGTTCTTTGCTGTTATATCTAAAAAAAAAAATCTTTCCCTAACCCAGGGTTACAAATACTTTCTCTCATGTTTTCTGCTAGGAATTTTACAGTTTTAGATTGCACACTTAAGTCTATGATCCACTAGAGTTAATGAAATAGAATAGAGTTGGATATGGTATCGGGTACAGATTGAGATTCATTTTCTCTTTGCATATGGATATGCAATTACTACTGCGCAATTTGTTCAAAAGACTATCATTTCTTCCCATAATTGCCTTCTTTCTTTATCAAAAATTAGCTGAATGGGGAAGCCGGGATGGCTCAGTGGGTTAAGCGTTCACTTTGCAGCCCTGGGGACAGAGGATCGAATCCCGGCCCCAGCCCGTGTGGACCCATATGCTGAGCAGCCCCTCGCCCACCTGTGGAATGAAACTATGTTGAAAAACCATTGATGTGCAACTACGGAGATTGTTATGGGCCCTCCGCCTTCTCTCTGTCTCTGTCTTTGTATCTCTCTCTCTCTCTCTCTCTCTCTCTCTGTCAAAAACAATTTTAAAAAAAATTAGCTGACTGTATACATTATATTAGTTGGCTCAGGTTGCCATACAAAATACCTTAGCCTGGGTGGCTTAAACAACAGAAATTTATTTTCTCACAGTTTTGGAGGTGAGAAATGCAAGATCAAGGTTCTAGCTGATTCGATTTCTGGTGAGAGCTTTTCTCCTGACATGCAGATAGATAGCTGCCTTTGAGTTCTCTGATGCCTCTCATTATAAGGACACTAATCTTATCAGACTAGGGTCCCATTTGAATGGCCTAACTTAATCTTAATTTGCTCCACATAGGCCCTATCTCAAAATCCCACTAGGTATTAAGGCTTCAACATATAAATTTTGGGGTGGCATGTTCAGTTCATAACATATGTGTTAAATCAATTTTTGGCCTCTCTATTCCATTTCATTAATAATTGCCTATCTTAATGTCAACACCAACTATCTTGATTACAGTAGCTTTATATTGAGTTTTGAATCTGGGTAGTAAATATTCTCCAACTTTTTTCTTCTTTTTCAAAATTGTTTTGTATTTTCTTATGAATCAACTTTTGATTTTCTAGAAAATTTCTGTTGAGATTTTTATTAGAGTTGCATTGGATGCATAGGTAAATTTGATAGAACTGAAATTTTAAAATATTGAGATTTTCAATTCATGAACTACATATATGAGGGTTGTCAGAAAGTACTCAGCCATGTAACTGTTCTTGCTATATTGACAATGGCTGGATATATATATATACATATATATATATATATATGTATATATATATATCCATCCATCCATATATTATACATATTTATATGCAATATCTATATTCATATATAATTTCATCTTCCTAAATTTCTATCAGCAATATTTTATAGTTTACAGTTTTCAGGTCTTGTATATCTTTTGTCAGATACAGCTGTAAGAATTTCATATTTTGCTGTTGTTCTAAATGAGATTTTTAAGTTGCTAGTATATAGGCAAAAATTGATTTTCTTGTATTGACTTTGTATATTGTAATGTTAGTAAACTCACTTATTAGTTCCAATAGCTTTTTTCTGTAGATTCCAAAGAGTTTTCTATGTAAACAATGAAGTCATTTGTGAATAAACAGAATTTTGTATCTTCTTTTTAAATCTCAATGCATTCTATTTATTTTTTTCTTACCTTATTGCACTTGTTAGCCCTTCCAGTTCAATGTTGAAAAGCATTTGTGAGAGTGGTGACCCATTCCTGATTTTAGGTAGGAGAAAAACAGTTATTTCTACACCATTCAATATAGTGTTAGTTTAGTTCTGTCTTAAAAATTTCCTTCTATTCATTATATGCTATAATATTCTATTACAAATATTTTGTCTTCATAACTAGAAGATAAATATCAAATGTCCAATATGATCTCTGAATCTATTGTGATGACTATAACTTTTTTTTTTTCTTTTTTAGACTGTTATTATAATGAATTAAATTGGTTTTCAAATGTTAAGCCAACCTTGCATTTTGGGAATATAACTTGGACTGAAACTTAAAACACTGGTTCTCCTGGTTCTCAGGCCTTTCCCCTCACTTTTATTTTTATTTATTTTATTTAGTTTATTTTTTAAAGATTTATTTTATTGTTTTTGACAGAGACAGACATAGGCAGAAGGAGGAGGGCCCAGAGCAGTCTCCATAGTTGCACGTCATCAGTTTTTCAACATGGTTTTGTTCCATATGGGTGGGTGGGGGCTGAGCAGGGCAGGAACTGGGCTGGGGGTCTTCTGCATGGGAGGGATGCCCCCTTGAGCCAGGGGCCCAACTGGGGGGCCAGAACCAAACTGGGGGCCTCCTGCATGGGAAGCACACCCCAGTTCAGCATATGGGTCCACATGGGCCAGGGCCGGGATTTGATCCTTGGTCCCCAGGGCTGCAAAGTGAGGGCTCAACCCACTGAGCCATCCCAGCTTCCCCCTAAAGGCTTTTTTGTGTGTGTGTTTTTTTTTAGTTAAATAATTCTAGGTTGACAGTTTTGTTTTTATTTCAGTATTTTAATGACAGTGTCCCACTGTTTTTCAGTGAGCGTTATTTCTCACAAGAAATCGTTTATCCTTATTTTGGCTCCTCTTTACATGGTATTTTTTACTGTGACTGCTTTGAAGACTTTTCTCTTTATCACTGATTTTAATTAGTTTTGATTATGTTGGTATATTTTTGTTCATGTTTCTTGTCTTTGGGTTTTGTTGAGCTTCTTAGATCTGTAAGTTTATCATTTTAAACAAATTTAGAATATTTTCAGGCATGTTTTTTTCCAATTTTTCTGACGCATCCTCTTTAAATGTTTTATCTCTGTGTATTTTTCTTTTTTGAAGAATTTTTATTGGTACATATTCTTCTGTAATATCAAGTCTGATATTATTATTATCCAATGTATTTGTCATCTAATTTTAATTTCCATTTCTAGATAGCTGAGTTTGGCCATGTTTGGCCATGTTGATACCTTCCAGGCCAGTATTATTGTGTTAAATCATTCCTCTAGCTTCTTGAAGATTTTGAACATATTCATAAAACTTCTAATATTCTTGCATACTAGCTCTATCAACTGAGTCATATCTGAGCCAGTTTTAATTGATTAATTTTTCTCGTATAAATGTATTTTCCTGCTTCTTTGAAAGCCTGCTACTTTTTGATCAAATGTGAATTTGACCTTGTTAGGTGCTAGATATTTTTTGTATTCCTATAAATATTCTTCAGCTTTAATCTGAGGCATGGGTGAATAAACTGGAAATAGTTTGATCCTTTTAGGTCTAGTTGTTGAACTTTGTTCGATGGGGCCAGATGTACGCTTCTGCAAGGTTAATTTTTCCTTAATACTAATAATCCTTCTTTGCCCTTTCATTGATATCTTACAAATTCTGACGTATTATACTCTCATCTTTCAGAACATGCACTATTCCTGGCCCTATGTGGGCACCAGGTACTGTTCCTTGTAATTATTTCGAGTGGTTCTTTCCCTGCCTTGAGGGATTTACTCATGTGTATGCAATGAATAGAACTCAACTGAATACTCAGGGGGAACTAACTGCAGATCTCTGGAATGTTTTCTGGGCAGCTCTCACCTCTCTGGGACACTGCACTATGAAATCTAATGGTGTTTGCTTTCCTAAACACGCAGATCTGTAATTCATGGTGATCGCCTTCTGCCTCTGTTCCCCTGCCTGCTCTATGCCTGGAAAGTTTCACCAAAAAGTAAGCTTAGGCAATAGGAGGGCTTGCCATTTTTGTTCTCATGTCACACGTTTCATTATCCTCTGTTGCCCGATGTCCAATGTTTTGAGTTCCATTGTTTGATGTTTTTTTTTTGTCCAGTTTTTTAGTAGTTTTATGCTGGAAGATAAATCTTTTTCTTTTTACTCCATCTTGATGAGAACCAGCAGTAAGATCTCTGTTATTTTAATCAAATAAGCTGTGTTGTGACACAGAGGGCATACTGTAGATGGCAAACCACAAAAGATAACTAGTGGATGAATCAGTATAAAAAATAGCTAAAGGAACCAAAATGAGTACGAGAAAATTAAATAAACACTTAAGGCTTTCATGATAAAAAAGACAACCATAAACTTGGAATATTAATTTTAATAGTGATCTTCTTTATAACTCCTCAAGTATTTCTTGTTCTCAAATCACATTTTATATATTTTCCTAGAGGAGAAATCTAACCTTGGACTAATTTATAGACAAATAACATTCACAAGAGATGTTCTCATGTATTTTACCCAAGTCAGATCATGTTTGGAGCTTTACGGTCTATTCTAGGAAGTCTTTTTCCAGAAGCAGCATTGACAACAGAAACAATTCTGGAGATAAATTGCTCAAATGGAGAGTTGTTTACAAACTAAGTATCTTTTTGGAATGACTGAAACAATTAATGACATTTAGTTTTGATAAAGGATGACTTAAGAAGAGCATAATATTCAGAAGGACTTGGAAAAAAGGAACAGGCTTAGTGTGATAAAATAAATACTTGTAGACCTAGAAGCTTCTGCTCCATATAAACAAAAATATACTAGCAGATTTGGACATAAATATAAAGAGTTAAGTGGGAAATATTATGAAGTTGGGTATATTTGAACAGACATTTAGTTTATCACACATCAAGGAAGCTATGAAGAATACTGTAAATCTGTGTAGAAGCTTGCTGAAATATGCCCTACCAGTTTCCTTCTGCTTTGGTTTTTGAGGTAGAGCATTTTGTAACTTGAGTTTTGCTGAGTTCTTTCAGAAACCACTCTATGGGATAGAAGAGTGTAGTGGCAATTCTTCCACTTTCATCTCCCACATTCCCTTCCTTTAGGGGGAGCACAGCTTTCAATGGCTTTATATGTTGACTTTCTCCTGAAGGCATTTGAAGCAAGAGTTGCACAACTAAAAAAACTTGAAAACCCAAAGAGGAATTACATGAATTTGCCTTCAGACTCTTTAGTTAGCAACAATTCTGAAAACTTTTCTTTTGGAATGATAAAATGCTGCAAAATCAGAAAGCTCATTTGTTTTGTGGTCACTTCTGGACTGGTGCTAAATAAAAATGGCACACCATTTAAAAGCTTAAAAGGGGCAATTCATACAGTACAATGAATGCAATTCTGTGTTAGCATTTCCAGAAATAATTCTCTGTCCTCCTTTGGACTAGGAAGTGAAGGATAATTTTTCCATTTCACCTCCATTACAGACTTTTTTTTTATGCCATACAAAAAATGATGTCTATGATAAAAAGAAATAGAACTTTATTCAGGTAAATTTAGGACTTGTATAGGGAAGATCTGAAAGGAAGTATTGAATCCATTGTTGTGAAGTTGAAAAATCTATGTTCCATTCCTAAAGATGTAATGAGCAGAAATCTATTTCTCTAAGACATTCTGCTGATCTACAAGTTATCTGTGTTATGAGGAAAGAGTATTTTTAGTACAAAAGCTTTTGCTGGTCTAGTTAGTGAGGTGCTCTATCTTTCAAATTTACAATTTTCATCACAGAAAACTTATTGGAAACTACAGAGGCAAAACTACAGCAGATGGACGTAAGGTTCAATTTATGGATGGCATAGTTCTTACCTCAATGTGGCTGTATCAGAAATGTCCACGTACTGATTCAGCATAAACATTTCAGCGCTCACTATTGGTGACGATTTCTTGGCTCCTGATTCTCACTTTTATGTGTTCTGTTCTTTTCTATAGAGCTTTTCCAACATTCATCAGGAGATAAATAATAGTTATATTATCTTATAGTTAGTGTTTTGGTAAGTCAGGGAAATTCTAGATTTGCCACTTTTAGCTATTTGGATCTTTAGAATATAGTGTTACCCATATAAAGGTCGGTTCTCTAATCTATGAACATTTTGAAATTTATATGGATGTAAATACTTAAGATATAAATGTTACACAATTTCCATTATTGTTATTATTGGTAAAAAATTGTTTATTCTATTATTCTCATTCACTCAAGTTCAAGAAATCATTTTTTAAAACATTTGAACGTTTGTGGACTGTTATGAATGTACTTTGTATTTATTTTTGGCTACTAAAAGCCCATTTAGGATACCTTCAAATATAAACATTATATTATTAAGCTAAAAATTTCGAAATTATAAATAAATGTGTACCTCTGCCTCATTTTCAGATGACCCCTTTATTCATATCAGGAAGTTTCTTCATGACCCCAAAACACATTCGGCCAAGGTCTGTCTATAAGCACGTCCTGCTGCTCCAGTTATTTCATTTCATTTCATCTCTCTCTCTCTCTCTCTCTTTAAGGGAATGCTGCTACTGATAAAGAACACATTTTATAAATTTATACAACTGAAGTATGCAAAATGCTGTTACTGTTGCATATATTAACTGTCTATTGACGTATTCCAAAAGAATTAGAATAATGTAGTGTTGGTTTATTATATTATCTTTCTAGAATTATTTAGTTACAGAGAATTCTGAGAATCCATATACATTACGTTATGGAAGCTATTCTGAACTACAGAAACACACACACACACACACACACACACACACACACACACACACACACACACACGCCTGGCTCTTCACTTTAGAATATAATTGTATATGGTAAGGAGCAAAAGCAGTGCCCTGCTCCTTCTCCATGGATATGAAAAAGTTTGAAAACTTCAACTGTCAAAGTGTAAAGTGCAGTGAGAGAGGCAGGAGATGACATTAAAGTGTTTGGCAGAGAACAACTGATAAAGTGCCCTAAACATGACATTACAGGGTTTAAATTTTATTCCAAAGAAAATGAGAAGCATCTGATCAGATTTCCAATTTTGAAAGTTTACCTTGGCAGTGTGACAAAAGAAAAACTAGAGGCAGGAAACCAGGTAAGCCATGACAATAATTAAGTAACGGCAGTAATTAAGAAATGATGAGGATGTGTTCTAAGGTAGTAGCAGAGCAAGTTTAAAGGATTATTTAGAGAGTAACTTGAAAAGCCCTAACAGGCTGGAAATGATAGAGAATGAGAAATCTTAGATTGCTGTTTACAGTAATTAAATTCAATAGAAAATAGAGGACAAGGAAGAACTTTAAAGTAGTGTGAAAAATGATGAGTTTGGGTTTCAGTGAGCTGAGCTTGATATTCCGCTGGAAACCCTAAATTAGGAATATCTAATAGACAGCTGGGTACATGGACCTGGTGTTCAAACGAGGGTCTTGGAGTCATCAGCATCTAGCTAAACTGCATCGGATATCTCAGGAAGAGAGCAGTGCTAAAGAGGCCTAAAATAATTTTAAGAAATACTAATTGTTTAGGAAAGAAGAAAAGGGATGCTGGGAGAGTTCGGCAGGTTGAGCACTTGCCTTGCAACCACGGGGTCTGGGGATGGAATCCCGGCTCTGGCCCGTGCAAACCCATATGCTAAACTGTGGCGCAGCTGGTAACCACCGTGACAGCAGTGAAGATTCTCAACTCCTATACGGGAGGCCCCCGGTTCAGTTCCCACTCCGTGCAGCCCCACATCCACCTGCGTGGAATGAAACTATGTCACAACTAATGATGTACAACCATGGAGACTGCTCTGAGCCCTTCTCTCTCTCACACACACACAAACATACACACACACATATACTTTCTCTCAACCGATAAGATAAATCTTTTAAAAAAAGAACAGAACAAAGAGTGCAAGAAGTAGATTTGAGGGATAACTATAGAAACAGGACACCAAGGAAGAGTCACAAATGCCAAGGAGAGAGCTCTGATGCGAGAATATCTTCCGTCAGAGGTCAGGTAAGATATGGAAAGCAGTGTCCACTGTATTTGGCAATTACCTGGTCTTTGAACCATGGTGAGAATGGTTACAGCAGTGCTGTGAGGCCAGAGAACAGAGTGGGCTAAAGGGTGACCTGCCCTGAGAGCCAATCCCGGGGAGAGCAGACAGTTCACCCACACAGCTGATGTGCAGTACCGAGCACGTTGAGAATAGCTGTAAAAATTATTTCAGGCCAGAATGATTCAGCTCTTTATCTCAGAAAACATTTAAAAGACACGAGATGGGAAACAGGTGTATTTCAGGGGAGGAAAAGGTATCATAAAGAAGAGGCCTAATCTATCCCTAGGAGAGATGAGGTGACTTAATGGACTCAAAGGCCACTTCTGGGCTTTTTATTTTCTGAATTTTCCCCTCTACTCACTATAGAGTAGCTTTTGGGTGACCTCAGACACTGTCCCATCTCCAGACTCACCACTGATGTTTTTTGCACAGAGGTACTCAGTGTTTTCTGAAGGTGCCAAGAAGAGGATCACCCCCACGGTGTCTGACAGGGGGTGGGAGGTGGGGGGGATGAAAGACATTTCTCCCAATCAGGAAAAAAAACAATCAGCAGCCTCTGGTAGTTTAGTGGTTGGAACAGCTTCATGTTCAGCTGAAGGTCTTCCTTCACACCAGCCCCACTCCCTGGCAATGGCACTGTGGCTAATTCTGGAAAAACTCATTCTTCCTTCTCATTTCTGTCTAGGCCTTGGAAATGTCACATAGAAAATGCCGACATTCTCCAAAGCCTGCCTTTCTCAGTATTCTCTGAGGGGAGATGTTGGGTCAGGAGTGTCGAGTTCGCATTTTCCAGTATCATCTGTGAAAAGTGGGACCTTCATAGAAGTGACAGTACTTCCATGTTAAATGTCTCCTCTCCCTGCTACTTTGGATGATGTTGAGGGTCCAAACACTCCATGGGCAAAAGATCTGTGATTTACCATTTGAAATCTATTGTTCTCTTCAGAAATAAGCTGTGTCAGGCAAGATATGTTTAGTTGCAAAAAACACAAATGCAACTAAAAACAGCTTTAGCAAACATTCTTGTCTTGTATAACCCACCACAGACAGGCAGTAGGAGGCCTGTTCTCAGAGAAGTCTGGATCCAGAACTAGAAAACTGTCCATCACACACTTAGTCTTCTCTCGGCCTACTGGCTTTGTCATCTTCACTCCATGTATACTTTCTACATCAAGTCATAAGGTGACCTTAGGTTGTTCTGATTCCAGGAGATATAAGTCTTCTCTCTATCATATCATATCTAAGGAGTAGCTCAAATTGGCTCTCTGTGGGTCATGGATCCACCTATCCCTTGAACCAAACAAACTGTATCCAGGTGGATGAGCCCTATAATTGGCTCAGCTTAGGTCATGTTCCACTTGGGTGGTAATTTCAGGGTTTGTTGCCACAGACGGTAAGTTGGGAAAGGTCACCGAGGGGAGCCTCATCAGTTACAGGGCCATTCCTATAGTGTCTAGTCCAGTAACTAAGACCTATATACTCCTATGCAACAATGTTAATAGAGAATGTAGCCCATTTTTAAAATAAAGGAAGCACTGATGAAGCTAAAAACAATTTTTCATAAAGTAGATGTCTTTCATCTAGGGCCTTGTAGAAAATAGAAAAAGACAACGGTGCTAGGGAAAACGAGAGAGCCCCTGATATGGAATCAGAGAAACCTGGCTATCTACATATTCGCTGTATGATCGTGAGCCAATTACTTAGTCTTGCTGAGACTGTTTTCTCCATGAGAACAATTACGCATTAAATACCCAGCTCCTAATTTTTTTTTAAAAGGATTAAGCAAATTAACAAATGTAAAATTTTTGGAAAGAAACCTGACCATGCTCCATAGACCTGCTTGATTTCTTTTCTTTCCTTTTTTTTTTTCATTTGAAGATGGCATTTTATTACACATAGAAAAATCTAAAAAAAATTCCACAAAACCCTGATAGAACTAATAAATTTAGCAATGTTGCAGGATACAAAATCCATAAACAAACAAAAAATCAGTTGTATTTTCATATTATACGGTAATAACAAACTATGAAAAAAAGGGTCAAAAAACAATCGTATTTATAGCCTGCTTGCTCTTTCTGACCTGTCCCTTCTAGGTTTATGTGGAGAGTAATTGTGCTGAGTAATATTTCCACATAGCATTGTTAAGATCACCCTACCAATGTAATGAATCTTTCTCACCCACGCTAGAGTATTTAATAAGTTAACATTGCCTTCATTAAATGCATGTGCATATGACACTGTTCAGTCTTTGACCCTAATTTTAATCTCATCATGTTACTATCTTTCTCATTAAAGGAACTGCCATGCCCTCCTTGTGGGCAGTGAAGCAGAGAAAAGCAATGAGGAGAGGAGGCTTTCCTCTAGTACTACATGAGGTACATTTGAAATTGAAGAGTTGGGATAACTTGTGGTATTCCAGAGACCTGGCCCACAGGATAAACACTTATTTTCCATGTCTCAGAAGGATGTGTAATAGGGTGGAATAATACAGACTGAGTGTAATAAATGAATTGATATGAGTAAAATACTTTAAATAGTTCCTTGCTCAGTAAAATTCAAATAGTATACAAGATATATACCCATACTCTAAAATGAAGTCTGTCAAATAAAATATTTTAGTACCTTTAAAAAATATAAAATAAAATAAAATAGTACCTTGCTTATAGATGCTATATAAAAGTTAATGTATTATTATTTGACTTTGAGGAAATCCATTATGTTATTATTTAGTGTTTTTATTTGTATAACAATCAGAAACTTAAAATTAATCAATTTAGAATCCTCATGTAAAAAAAAGCAAGAATAAAGTTGCAAAACAAAATTTGAAAATAAAAATATAATAATGATTATAATTAATCTAAAACAAGGAAGAATATAAGAGAGAAAGAAAGAGAAAAAAAAAAAGAGCAGATGAGGAAAGAGAAAACAAATAGCAAGAGGATGAGATTAATGTTTTGGGTTTCTTTGGATAAATGCCCAAAAGTGAAATTGCTGGGTCATAAAGTAGTTCTATTTTTATCTTTTTGAGGAACCTCCCTACTGTTTTCCATAGTGGTTGCACCAATTTGCAACCCCACCAGCAGTGCACAAGGGTTTCCTTTTCTCTGCACCCATGCCAATATGTGTTGTTGGTTGATTTATAGATGAGGACCATTTTGACAGGTGTGAGGTGATATTTTGTTGTAGTTTTTATTTGCATTTCTCTAATGATTGATGACATTGAGCATCTTTTCACATGTCTACTGGTCATCTGTATGTCCCTTTTGGAGGAATGTCTAGTCAGGATTGTTTGTTTTTTGTTATGAGTTGTATGAGGTGTTTTTTTTAATATAGATTTTGAATATTAACCCCTTATCAGATGTATCTTCTCCCATTCAATAGGAAGTCTTTTCATTTTGTTGATGGTTTCCTTTGCTGTGCAAAGACCTTTTACTTTGATGTAGTCCCATCTGTTTATTTTTACAACAAAATTATTTTCTAAGGTTATTAATCTGTTCAAAGAAAATATAATAATCATTTAATAAACTTTTTGGTGAAAAGACCTTGTTAAATAATATACAAAATACAATTACTATTTTAAAACCTCTGTAGAATAGAAAAACATTAACAGAGTTAAAAGATAAACATCAGATAGAAAGAAAACAATTATTTGAAAAAGAATATATAGACAAGTCAATAAGAAAAACATAAAAAAACCAATAAAAAGGGAAAATAATATGAAGAGATAATTTACAGATGTGAACAATACCTCAGTATCTATGATATACAAAATGTAATTTGAAATAAAAACGCGTTATCTCTCAACTTTCAAATAAAAAGTTAAAAGTCATAAAATCAGTACTGACAGGAAGTATGAAAAAATATTTTTATATATTTCTGGTAGGTATGCAATTTGGTACAGCCACTTTGGGAAATTATGCTCATAACCAATGAATAATCACCTCCAGTTTTTAAAATCTACCCTAGATGGTGTGCATTAAATATAGTTTATAGTAGCCCACTTCCCCAACCCCAGCAAGAGGTAAATCTGTATGTGCTAACATGAAAACATTCCAGGCACACAACTCTAATATAGAAGCAAATTGCTGTATTATATGATACAATATAAATACAGTACATATACACATATACAAATGTATATGTGTGTTTATATGTGTACACACATATGTGTACATATACATATGTTTATATATCTGCATATATATGTACACACATGCACATAATACATAGCTAAATATATAATAGAACACTCTCTTTAAACTTATCACTTCTTTTTTTTTGGTTTCCACTGCCCCAGAGAAGTCATAAATCCTCAGGTTTTTTCCTATTCTACAATAATAATTCTACATATATGACTCTAGGCTTTTAAATTTTTAATTAAAATTGGATCATACTATATAAATTTTATATAATAAAATTCTGTCACTTAAAAAATAAACCAATACAATTTTGTCACTCTTTTAGATATATACACATACCATATATACAGATAAGTGAACAAATCTAAAAAATATATTTCATTTTGTTCTACAAATGCATATAACTGACCAAATGAAAATATATAATATTGTTAGTTCAATAGCTTGCTCAGAATATATAAAGCTGGTGAGAAGCAGAGCCAAGAATCAAACAAAAGATTTTGAACACCAACTTCACATTCTTCCCAGTTATTTGGTAGTTTAATTAAAGAACAATCAATAATAATCTGGGATCAGAATGACCAAGGCTATTGGCAAACAAAAGCACCACTTCATCAAACTTTTTCCCATCGTTTCAACATAATAAAAATATCTGGTTATTGATACCTTTATGTGACTACTTCAATATTTTTTCTCCCTTCATTATGATCAAATTAAAATTAAAACAATTAATCAAAGTAAGTTTATAAACTTTGGGATTTAGGTGAATGAGGAAATGCCCTTCTCCGTTTTATCTCCTTTCCCCTTTGCAAATATATTTATCAGTTGGGAGATTTGAAATTTCATGGTCTATTTAACTCAGTGTTGCTGTTTGCGATTCCACAGGGCTCCGTAAATCACTGTACATTCCAGGCACATCCACCCGACCTAGTTAATGAAGGCCCTGAATGCTCTGAGTAGATTTATGCGGATGATATGCTGTATTCAGGCCAGAGCACAGGATGAGGCTCAAGAGGGCTCATTTTCCCTTCTCGCTACTGATTTACTATGTAAACTTGAACATTATATTTAATCTCTTAAACCTTAAGCCCTCCCATGCAAAACAAGTGTATTTGATTGGGTAATACTTAGGCAACCTTGTCAGAAAAACACTGTGAGTGTACATATTTAGTATTTATGAAGTCTATGAGATATTTAATAAGTGCTTTGTTATTCTACAAAATTTATTTCCTTAGAAATGCACCAACCAATATTGACTTTGTTAAAATACATAGAAAGCCCACTGAAAAAAGTTAGAATACTCGCACCTTAATGATTATCATCAGCATTATTTTTAACCTATTTGCCATACGAGGTCTGACAATTAAGTTTGTGAACCTGCCACTGTGAGCGTATGTTGGCAGCACTGTACAAACAACCCAGTAAGATTTCATAACCTTGGTATATCAGTGTGTCTGAAAGTTGTGTTCGTATTGATATGTGTTGGTGTCTTGCGGAGTGGTGTTAATTATTATTGTTGCATGTTTCTGTGTGCTGCCCTGAGAATATCAGAGCCTGAATTAGCGAAACAGACATAAAATTTCTTGTTAAACTTGGCATGAGTGGAAGTAAAATCAGAGACATGTTAGTCCAAGTTTATGGGGATAATGCCATGAAGAAAATGACAGCGTGAAAATGGATGAAACATTTTTCTGAGGGGAGAGAAAGTGTCAGTGATGAAAAGAGGTCAGCGTGGCCAGTAACAAGTAGAATGAAACAACGTTGCAAAAACTTGTTGAATTGTGTGTCAAGATTATCAGCTGACTGTGAAAATCATAGCAGACCAAGTAAACATCGATAGAGAAGGTTAGGAAAATCTTAACTGAAAATGTTGGCATGAGAAAGGTGTGTGCAAAAATGGTCCCAAAGGAGCTCACCGATGAACAAAAGCAAAGGAGAGCCCGTTTGCCAAGACATTTTGGAGAGCAAAGATGATGTTTTGGGCCATGTTATCACTGGTGATGAAACATGGGTGTAGCAATACGACCTTAAAACAAAGTGTCCAAGTGAACAATGGAAGTCAACCAATTCTCCGCAAATAAAAAGACGTTCCATTGGTCCAAATCAAGAGTCAAAACGATGTTGGTGAATTTGTACCAACTGGACAGTCAAACAAGTTGACTATGTGGAAGTTCTGAAAATGCTGCATGAAAAAGACAAAAACGACCTTAACTTTTTGCCAACAATTGATGGCTC
This sequence comes from Craseonycteris thonglongyai, assembly GCA_004027555.1. NCBI lineage: Eukaryota > Metazoa > Chordata > Mammalia > Chiroptera > Craseonycteridae > Craseonycteris > Craseonycteris thonglongyai. The sequence continues at coordinate 15,604 of PVKE010010765.1, read as the reverse complement.
TTGTATCACGACAATGCATCAGCTTACATAGCATTCACTGTTTGTGAAGGAGTTTTTAGCCAGTAAACAAATAACTGTATTGGAGCACTCTCCCTACTCACCTGATCTGGCCCCCTATGACTTTTTTCTTTACCTGAAGATAAAGGAAATATTGAAAGGAAGACATTTTGATGACATTCATGACATCAAGGGTAATACAATGACAGCTCTGACAGCCATTCCAGAAAAACAGAGTTCCAAAATGCTTTAAGGGTGGTCTAGGTACTGGCATCAGTGAATAGCTTCCAAAGGGGAGTACTTCAAAGGTGACAATAGTGATATTCAGCAATGAGGTATGTAGCACTTTTTCTAGGATGAGTTCACAAACTGAATTATCAGACCTCATACTACTTTCAACATAATTCTGGAAGTTTAGCTAGCACAATGAGTGCTAGCTAATAGCTAGCTAATATATAAAAAATGGAAATAAGAACATAAAAATTGAAAGAAAGAAATAAGACAATTCCTATGCACAAATAACATATTTGTCTAGGTAGATAGTAAAAATAATGTTTGCTGAGATTTTAATTTTACTGGATGAGTTTACTAATTTAACATTAAGTGAAATGAGATGAACATCACATTTTTATATGTGTATGCATACACACAAGTGTGACTACTTTGTTAAAAATATATTAACACAAGAAATACATATATAAAAAAACGTTGTAATTGCCTTGTAGTGGAGGGATTACTGTTAAATATTTTTTCTACTTCTTGACAATTTCTTGTATTTTCTAATATCTCTTTTACAACTAGGAATAAGTACTGTTAAAATGCATGAATATTCTGGTCACTGTTTTCTGTTTTCTTTCCCAAAATATTTCTTTTGTATCCTCATCAAATCAAGAATATCTTTATCACAGTTGTGCTCAGCAGTAGAAGGATAAAACCAATATAGAAATAGTATCTAGTCACCTAGATACTATTCTAGTCACTAGAAGAATATAATACAATAAATATGTTCTGACTATCAGTCATTTTAATTTGTCCTGGGGAAATAAAAATAAATAAGATCTGGAAAGTGCTCTTAAGGAGTTCACTGTATATTAGGGAAATAAATTCTCTGTTACAAGCCAGACCATAATTTAGTTTTAGAGTAATAAAAGCTTAAACAGAGTGCTAAGGAAAGTTTCAGAGAGAGACATAAATTCCAACTGCAAAGACTACAGATTTAAAAAAGGAGAAGTTGCAAAAGCTACATTTTTCTACATAAACAGTATTTGGTAGGTGAAGATCTGATGGTAATGATGAAGATGAAGATGATATCTAACAGTAAGAGCTGAGTGTGACCCAGATACTATTCATTTGTTTTAGACATACATTATTCCACTTAATCTTCACAATGGCTTTACGAAGTAGACTATTGTTTCAGTTTTACATATGAGGAAACTGAAATTTAGAAACACCGAGCAAGCCATTCTAGGTAGTATAGCTTGTACACACATGGTCAGAGATTCAGATCAAATCGAAGTAATTCTAGGGCTGATAATCATAGAATTGGAATGAGTAAAAATGTACAGAAGAACAATCAGAGAAACCACTTCTTACCGATGGATCAATGAGATCCACAGATTAAACATCAATAAAGTAGAATAGAACCCCATGAAAAAGAACAACCCACGAAAACCCAGATGTGGTTATTTCACTTGGAAAATCCTATCTCTGTGTACCCAAAACACTTGACGTAAGGAAGATGTGAGGTAACAGCATACAACAGGGATTCAATATTGTAAGCTAAACTTTTTAAAGTAGTTCACTATGTGTGTTCACAAATTCTACTGCCTCTCTCCACCAAATTAAAACGCTTGTTGAAAATCAAAACTGTTCTGAGATTATAAGAGTCTTCAGAAATCAGCTTAAGGGTTTACTCGACACTTACCCATAATGCCTAGTTCTGTGTTTTCTCCAAACTGAGTGATCAATCAATACTGAAAGATGTTGAATGCTTCAACATGATAGACAATTTGCTCATAACTAGAATGATAATTCAATGCCAAGTTGAATGGCTGTATCTCCAGGGTGTTAAGTATATAAATACACAGATCAATTTGATACACCTTTTTTTTTATTTTGGACCACAAAATCTAGATCTTCACTATATGATCATTCAGTCACACAAAGGTATCAGTTTTATAGAAAAATCCTAGATCAGAAGTCTGTTGAACTAAGCCACTCCTAAGAAAGGTTCCTCCCTTAATTCCCTTTGCTGTCAGCATCGATGTGTGAAATTCCTGAGAAAAGTGTAGGCTCTGCTATGCCTTGTGCATTTGCTCCCTACAGGAAAACTAGGTTCTTTGCTCCCTTTCTATTTTTATATATTCTCACCTTTGCTTCCTTTGGCTATCAACAGTAGGGGCCCTGTAAGATTTATTCCAGTGTACTTCCAGTTGATTTTCAGGGGTAAAAAAAAAATGATCCAGTAACACTCTGAACTTCTAGTCCAGTAACAAAAGGTTTACCTTTCTATCACTCCCCACCGTGTGAATTAGGCTTTTTCTGCTCAAGAGTGACTCACCGATATTAGACACAGCCATTCCCACTTGCAGTCTTGTTATAAAGAGGCTAGTGGCTGTGCTAAATTGGAAAGATTAAAAAAAATATTTGCCAAGAAAAGAATAAACAGAAGCAGGCAGAGCTTAGAAAATGTAAAATGAAAGGAAAACACAAAAGGCCTTTATTTTTTTCTTCACTTAACTGGAGGGCTTTGTCCAACACTGGGGTGGGCTTTGCAGCCAGCCATATATCTTTGCTCCTGTATGAGCCCCCACCCCACATTTGCTCCATACTTAGGGCCTGCTTAAAGATTACTGGGAGCTTTTAAAAATACTCAGGTATCCATCCATTCTGAGCCCCTCTGGGCCTCCATTCTGAAGTTGTAATAAACAAAATAAAAAGATTGGACAGGTACCGCACATTCAGTGGGCCAGGAAGTTCATGTAAATACGCAGAATTTTTCAAAGCCTCCAAGAGGTATATTTTCTCTCATTTTTCTTTAAACATGCAGCCCTCTTGGGCTACCTTTTAGTTTTTTAACATCAGAGAGATATGAATACATCACAAGTAGATAACACTCTTTTTAATACTATCTTTAGGAGAAGTAGAATATAAGGCAAGCATTCGTCATCAGCGGCAACTGATACTTGGCTTCAGTGATAGAAATGTGATAGGAAATAGTGAAAATTATGGGAAACGGCAGAGTGCAAGGTATAAACTTCAGGCTATGCTGTGCTGTGCTGTGCTCTTCTGTCCTGAAGCTGAACTCCCATGACTGTTTTTCTGCAACAAATCCAGGTCAGATCTCACAATTTTCTAAAAGAGCGTGACATTCAAAATTTGTGTGAAGTAAGTTGACTTTAAAATGTTGGCAGTTAATAAAATGAAAACATTATGTGGGCCCACAGAAGGCCAACAATATCTGAAAACTCAGCGAAAAGGCCTACAGCAGACTTTAAAGTTACATCTGGGTTCCAATCTCACCTCTGTAACTTACTGGTCAATGCCTGACAAGCAGTAAATGTTCAATAAATGAAACTACTATTACTATTCTATTATCGTTCTTCTCTAATAACTTAAGTCCCTATCTTGAGATTTTCACCTTCAGATTTCCTTTTTTTTTTTTTTTTTTAAGATTTATTTTGTTGTTTTTGACAGAGAGAGACAGAGAGAAGGGGGAGGGCCCAGAGCAGTTTTCATATTTGTACATTATGTTTTTCGACATACGGTAGTTTTGTTCCACACAGGTGAGCGGGGCCACACAGGGCTGGAACTGGGCTGGGGGCCTCCTGCATGGGAGGCACACCCCCTTGAGCCAGGGGCCTAACGGGGAGAGGGGGGCCGAGAACGGAACTGGGGGCCTCCCACATGGGTAGCACACCCCAGTTCAGCATATGGGTCCACGCAGCCGGAGCCAGGATGAGATCCTTGGTCCCTGGGGCTGCAAAGCGAGCACCTAACCCGCTGAGCCATCCCGGCTTCCCCAGATTTTCTTAATATTTACTTGGAATCTAAGCAACCAAACATGTAAAATGTCTTTATATTTTAATATATTCTACACATGATGTCTATGACAAGAGATGAGCAGTAGCAAAGATTTATTCAAATGAGCCTCATGCACAGTGAGTATTAGTGTTAATAGAGATCACTCATTCCAACTTCTCATTCCTTTGACATCCACAATCATGACTGCTATCCCTATAAGTCCTAATATATTTAGAGTATCAACTCAAAATACTAAATAATGTTAACCGTTTTAGCATTAAATGTATTTATTGTGTTCTAATAGTTTGAGTAACAATAAAAGTTTTTCTATTGCTAAATATTTCATTAAACAAGAACCAAACCTTATGAATAAATAGGAACATTTCATTTCTTAAAAAAAAAAAAGTGCAGTTTTTCTATATACGTTTCTCCAAAGAAGAAGCCCCAAGCACAAAATTTCTTGTGCATCAATTTTTTTTTTTTTTGTTTTTCCTTCCAGCAAGATGAGGTATTTAAGAATAGATCCAAGAAAAAGAGTCAAACTGAAGCTTTCTTCTACTTCCTGGTCGAGAGCTTGGAATAGTTTCAAATCTGAAAACATGGAAGCAATAGCATTTAGAGCATGGCTTCCCTGGGCCACATAAGAAAGGAGAATAATTTTGTCATGGGCCACACATAAAACACACGAACAACAGTTGACGAGCTTTAAAAAAAAAAAAAAAAAGTCACAAAAAATCTCATAATGTTTTAAGAAAGTTTACAAATTTGTGTCGGGCAACATTCAAAGCTGTCCTGGTCCACATGTGACCTGCAGGCTGTGGGTTGAACAAGCTTGATTTAAAGGCCCTGAATCTTAGAATGAAGGGGGCAGCCTTGACCAAGAGTGAGGCAGGGGTGGTGTGTGGTCTCACTCACTCCATCACTAGACCAAAGACCTCAATTTCTCTCCAGTCCCACTGACATTACTTTTTTCCATGTGTTGCCTCCTTATTCAATGCCTTAACTTACAACTCTGGTCCCACTCTTCCTATTTGCCACACTGTAGTTGAAGTAACCGTGCTAAAACAAAAAAAATCTCATTTTGCTACTGTGCTTTGAAATCCTTCAAGATCCCTGTATCAACCTGACAGTGAAGCTTAAACTCCATGAGTTCCTGGCTCCAACCTAGCTTTCTCACCTCAGCTCCTACCACTCCCTATTACCTACACTGAGTTTCATACATATCAACAATTTCTATTTTCCCTGAAATCTCTATGACCTCTTGTGTTCACGCCTGGACTTGAAAAAACTCCATCTCCTCTGAAAGCATTCTTTCCCATACCCTTTAACCTCATTATTCCTATTTCTATTTTAGGTCCTGGATTATACATATTTTCTTTAGAAAAAAAATGCTTTTGCACACCCTTCCTGGAGTACTTGGTATTTCCCCTTGCAGTGACACTGACATGGAACTTACTGCACGCTGTTGCTATTTATTCCCAGCTTGACTCTCCACTGGGCTGTAAGCTACGAAGAGAACGCTATGTCTATCCTAGAGCTTTAGCCTTCCAAGTCATTTCTATGCCATGCATTTCTCACAGAAACTCTGAGAGCAAGTTAGGGCAGTTGCTCATATCCCCACATAATCATTAACAAAATTGAGGCTCAAAGAGGCCATGTAACATCATTAAGGGAATACAAGCTATGGAGCAAAGTCTGACACTCAGATTTTTGTTTCGATGATCATTTACCCTCTCAGGGCCATACATGAAATTTTCCCTGCTTGTTATGTTTTGCTTGTTTGTTTATTTTGGGGATATGTGAATCTACACCAGTGGCATCTCATCTCCCTTCTCAATTATGCCTGGCTTAACTGATATTAAATTGAGTGGTCCAAGAGCATATATCAAATCAGTAGAGCAAGGAAATCCAGATATGTTCTATGTAATGATGGGAGGTGTTCTAGAATTAAAGGCTAGCCAAAGAAAATATACAAAGTGGGTAGCCACGAACAGAAAATTAAGAAATAAATCTCATTGCCTAAAGACTTTCTGTTTATCCAAAAACTATCTTTCTGCCATGATTTTGTAGACAATGCAGTTTTATATGTTCGCAGCCTGAATAGGCATTTATAAGTCTGTCTAATGCTCATTCATTTATTTGATGAATATTCATGTAAATACTTGTGTTTGAATTAGGAACATAAATAGATAAATGGGGTAAGTTCTGCTTTGGGGGAGGTTATTTTCTAGTGGGGGAGATGGACTCTAGAGAGAGTAATCCTAGTTGTCAACAGCTGCTCTGAGGTAAATAAAGAGGGTGTGGTACAGGATAGGGTGGGGATGTTCTTCGGATGGAAGGCTGCTTTGAAGAGGTGACATTCAGGCTGAACCAGGACAGATGAGATGAACAGAAACCTGGATGAGGAAGATGAGAGGAAAAGCATTCCAAATAGAAGAAGTGGGAAAGCTGGGATGGCTCAGCGGGTAAAGCACTCGCTTTGAAGCCCCGGGGACCAAGGATCGAATCCCGGCCCCGGCCCATGAGGACCCACATGCTGAGCTGGGCTGTGCCCCCAGTTCAGTTCTTGCCGGGACCTATGTGGGAGGCTCCTGGCCCAGTTCCTGCCCTGCGCAGCCCTGTGCCCGCCTGTGGAGTGAAACTATATGGAAAACTAATGCTGTCAGCTATGGAGACTGCTCTGGGCCCTCCCCCTTCTCTCTGACTCTGTTTCTCTCTGTCAAAAATCAATAAAATAAATCTTAAAAAAAAAAAAAAGAAGAGCAAGCACCAAGTGCTGAACAGAACACAGTACCTTAGCTTTCTTTGTACATTGCAATGTTGGTTCAGGTATTTGGGAAGGGCAGGAGAAAAAGGTGTCTGCCCCGTCCAATCTGGGAGCAACTTATTTCTGAGGCTTTGAGTCTGGTGATTACTTCCTGTGGTTCATTTCCCATGTGCTTCCAGATTATGTTCTTTGGGAAGGTACTCAGGACTCATCTGCTCTTCCCAACTCCTACACCGTATCCAGCTATCTGCAGTTATGTAAATTTGAGCTACAAAACACAGCCATGCCTGAAAAAGTTGGGTGCACCTGTATGTTTCACAGATTGAATTCCACTTCAAAAACCTCAAGGATAATTTGCCATTTAGAGGAACAGAAAAAAAAGGCAAATAATTCTTCTATATAAAAACAACTCCAGGCTGCATCTGTTTGGTTAAATTTTCATAGAGTAGGCTCCTTTAAAAGCAGTAAAATTAATTAGGAGCCCTCACTTATCTTTCATGGTATGCAAGTCAAGACATCTAGGGAGAGAGTTTTCCTGACAGGAGAGTCAGTTTTCTGGGATGTGGAATATTAAAGGAACTGAGAAAACCACAGATATAACTTCCTCACTGATGAGTTTGGACAACAAAGAGTTCAGATTTCCTGCATCCTATGTTAGGTCAAAAGAACACTCATATCACACAGTTCAGTTGTAAAGGTTCAATATTAAAGGTTCAATACTCATGGTTCACAAGACACCATTACCTGAATTATTTACTCAAATGGATTTAGGTTCTAAATAATGAGGAAACAGGATACAACTAGGAACTACAAGTCTCCATGCTGTACTTGGTTACAAAAAGGTACCATTTCAAATTCCTGTTTTCAGAAGAGACCTATTCTGGTTAGTTTCATTAGTATATAAGAAAGCCATTTATAATACTTTAGTCTTGCCTGGCTAGGAAGGTCATTCTAACGGCTGTGTATACAAACTTTTAGGAGAACCCGTGATCCATCACCCCCCTACTAAGTTTAATCACATTCACTTCAGGAAACTATTTGCCTTAGGACTGCTCAGTTTGTTGTGCGGCTATAATTTATCATACGAGGCAAAGTATCCATTTATAGACTGCCAGAAAAGCCTCTAGGAAAAAAAATGTGATAAATATCACATTGTTTCCAAATCTAAATAAAAATTTTCATCATCCAAACATGTCTTCTTAATATACAAGACACAGCAAAAAATAATAATAAAGCAAAATCCTAGATAAAAAATATAAACTTGGATGTGTATTTAAGATATTATAGAAAACATCTAAGTCTACTCCATCCTTGCACAAACTTGAAAAATTAGTATTGTTATTCCCATCTCACAGGAAGAAAACAGGCTGCAGGAGACCCAAGTTCAGTGTCAAGGTTACACTCTGGAAAGAAACTTGCTCTTGTTCCCGTTACCCTGAATAGCTTGTAATGCAAATAGGGAAGAAACTGCAGAGGAGTGTTACAAAACAACGATGAAAATAATACATCCACAAGTGGAGGAATAATGCTGATATGAACAAGAATGCAGATATTCACAGAATTCCCACCTACTTCTCCCTGTCCCAAAGTGAGGAACTTTGATAGATTTGGTTCTCTGGAAAACCCCAATTATCGAAAGGCCTCTGAAGAGGTTCCTTGGTAAACTTCACCCTCAGGACCGGCAATATACTTTTCCCCCACAGAAGATACCTGTCCACTGGGTGCTTATAAGACATTTTGTTTATCTAATGCTATCCGGCAACCAACTTAATATCTAAAAGAACAACCATTTCCTTATTTCTCATGGTTCTTTGGATTGACGAGGCTAAGCTGAATGGTTCTTCTCTATGGGATTTCAGCCATGGGCTGTAGTCATTTAGGGGATTATTTATCTGGAATGTCAGTTGGGCTCTCAGTTGGGCGTCCATTTGGGGATATCAACTGGAGTGACATGGCTTCTCCATGTGGCTTAGGCTGCTAACAGCTTGCAAGCGGGATCATCCTGATAACCAGTACTTCAAAAGGAGGCTGAAGCCTTCACACGTCTGGGTGCAGAGGCCCTGTGTGCCATGTCCCCAGCTTTCTGTTGGCTGGTCCAGATTTAGGGAGTAGAAAAAAAAGCTCCACCTCTTGATGTGACCATCAGCATGAACCTACAGAGGGGACAAATTGTTGGAGGTCATCCCATAAAAGGTCACTATCAAAAGGAGAGACACTATCAAAATGTGACCACTTAAATATGCTCTCCAAATCTTTCCATGCATTGCATGTAAAAACGCCCTGTTGATAAAGAGCCAAAAACCATGAGATTATGGAAGACTTTCTGGAGGAGGTGAGATTTGGAGCCTAATTTGAGATCACATATACAGATTGAACAACCTCAGTGAAATACTTAACTTATGCTTATATAGTACAAGCAAACCAGTAATAGTAATATTTGTAATCAGTAATAGTGATATTTGCCCAAGTTGATGTCTTAAGCATAGAAAAACCAGCAAAGGTGTGTACCTGAGTTTTATTGTAAAGACAAGCTGTAGCAAATCAGACAGACAACATTTTAAGGTTCTGTTCTTAGGTTGATTCCTGTAGAGCCCTATGAATTAATCTTTACTAAAACTTTAGAGGTAATCAAATAACATATTTATGACAGATGGTGGACCAGATGACTGAATATGCATTACGTTGGTTCTTTGCCAAACAACTTTTAAATACACAGCTTGTTGAGTGATTAAAAATGACTCATGGATTTATAGAATACATTATATTCAAAGTAAAATAAAACTAAGAAAGATCTACGTATGCCAAAAGAAGAGTATCTTTTGTGGGAAAAATGTTTGGACAACACAACATAGCATATGTTCTTATAACAATTCCATACAGTTATTTAAAAGTCATGTCACCTGAGGCTGCAGTGAGCACAATGTTAGCATTCTGAAAAGATGGACCAGAACTGGGATATCAAGGCAGGTGTAAGGCAAGCATAGTCCCAGAAACAGCCAGATATAAAGGCAAATTAAAGGAGAGGGAAGCAAGGAAATACAGTATATCAAATTATCCATGGCGGATACTCTTCAGTAGAGTTGATCTCAAATCTTCTTTAAGAACCAGATGCGTTGTACACAGACAGTGTAAGAATTCTCCATGTATAAGATGCCCTCAATATATAAGATGACCCCTACTTTTCTAACCCAACATTAAGAAATCAATACACGGGTTACTCCTACATATAAAATGACCCCCAATTTTTGGTCTAAAAAATTTAGAAAGTATCATCTTATACACTGTGAAATACGGTACTTGCTTATTATAGTACAGTTTTTATTTTTTAACAGCTATTTTTAAAAGTCCAACAAAATTGAGATTATCATTAGAACTATTACTGTCTTGTGAAAGATTAGGTAAGATCAGAGAGGACAAATGCTATTGGGTGGAAGGAACAGCTAACTAGTTTTACAGCTTTCAGTGCAATTCAGGTGAGGACACATTCATTCAGATGTTACATACCAGGAAGGAGTTGGGAGGTCAGAAATTCATCTGTAGGGAACTCCTACACAAGACAGACCCCCACAGAGCTCCTGGGTGAGGTCTATCTGCCTCATCCAGAGCATAGGACCACCAGGTGACAATGTTTCCATCATTCTTTCTCCACCCCGACCCCTATCGTGTATTCTCTCCTCCCACAAGGGGGCTGAACAAGCAGAGAGCAGTCTGTTGGAATGGCTAAGACACCCACTGGTTTGGCTACAGAGAACCTGTGTGTGACAGGGAAGGTTGTAAGGGAGTTGTGCCAATTGATTGAAGATATGATGCAAAGTTTCCACCCCAAAGCATTCCTAGCTCAGTTGATGGTTTTCTCTCTTCAGTGTTCATGTCCTCTCAACTGTCTCCACCAATTAGGGCAGAGAAACATCTATTTGATACCTCCATGTGGCAGAGGAGCATGGGGCCACCACAGGCATTGAGACAGTCCTACTTAAGGTATGACCCTCATTTACGTCACTACCTTTCAGCCTGCATATTGAATATAAGAGATGTGGAATTCATAAAAGATACCAGGGAAGGATCATCTGGGTCCACATGTCCACCAGCACAAAATGGCTACCAGATGACGGGAGATGCTAGGAGGCAGTTACAGAGATAACTTCCTGCCTGGGTTGCCCTACAGAACTTCAGAACTTGGGAGAAAATTTCCAAGACTTGCAAGAGCTTTTCTAAAAGATAATGATAGATGTTTTCACGTTTCTTGTCCTATAATCCATGACTTTTATTCATCTTGAATGGTATCATCTCAAGAGGACATCTTACCAGACCTTCTAGTTAAGAGTTAACCAAATAAAGTAAGAGTGTTTCTATTTACCATGAGCTTAGGGCTTGAAGTCCTTCTGTGAATTTATATTTCCTTTACCCCGAGGGCCAAGAAGGGTTTCTTAAGGATTGGTTTGTTTGTCCTGGGTGCAATTGGGGGTAGAAAGGCAGAATTATCTCAATTTTTCATGTTCACTGAAGTGAACCTAGAAAGCCAAAAAATGCTAGCTGGTACTGAGATCCTTTTATTCTTGAGTTCCAGTCTACAATGTATTTTATTCCACTTCATTTAAATTTTGTTATAAAATCATTGGTCCTCAAATTTCCTATTTCTAAACCTCATCACTCTTATTTAATTGCCTTCTCTTGGAGCAAATCAGTGACTAAAACAGTAATTTGTAATACTTGGCATTTTGAACAATGCTGCATATTGAATAAACTCTAATTCTCTTGATTTCATATAAAATAACTATTTTATTTAATCAATCCACCTGTAGCTAATTTTTCAGCGTAACAATTAGATACAATTTTGCTTGAATCCTATGCATTTCTAGTCTTGGTGTCTTTTCATTGGTTTTGTTTTGTCATTTAATAATATATGTCTAATTGTTTAATGTAATGTTAATTAAAGGTTAGTCCATGTAAATACATCATTCTAATCTGCTGGAAGCTCAAGTCTGAATAGTTCTTTCTTTTATTCCCCTGAGTGTGAATCACTTATTAGTCCCTCTTTTTAGCCACGTATTAGAATAACTATTTAGATAGGATTCAGTACCAGATGTCAGAAATTTAGAAAACCCTGGGATGCTGGGATAGTGCAACAGGCTGAATGCCTGACTTGTAACCACCAGGTCCGGGGATCGACTCCCAGCCCTGGCCTGCACAAACCCATATGCTGAACTGCAGCACAACTGGTAACTGCCCAGGTGGCAGTGAAGGTTCTCACCTGCCATGTGGGAGGCTGTCCAGGTCCCACTCCGCAAGCCCCACATCCACCTGTGTGGAATGAAACTATGTCTCAACTAATGATGTACAACTATGGAGACCACTCTTGGCCCTCCTCCCTTTACTCTGTCTCTGTCTCTCTCACCTTCTCTCAAACATAAAATCCTTCAAAAAAAGAAAGAAAGACATTTAGAAAGCCCTGGAGGTCTCATCTTCTATACTTAGTTGCTGTTAAAATGATGAACTATCATATGGAAATATCATCTTTAACTTCTGTTCCCTTTTGCTTGCTTATTTTCCCAATGGATAGGTTTCACATATTTGTGTTGATAAAGGTTACTAATGCTCTAAAATACTGAGAAAAAATATGAAAACATTGGTTTATTACAGCTTGAACTTCTCTTGCTATTTAAGTTACATATCAATAATGAGTTCTAATAAAATTTATTTCAGACAAGTCAGAGCATAATAAAAAATATTTCATTACTGTACAATAGCTATGATTATCTGGCTAGAGCTTAGTTTGACAGAGCAAAATCAGTCAGTTGAAAAGAAATGCTTTTGCTTATAGCAGTTTTTTTTAAATTTATTTTTATTGTTTATCACAGAGAGAGAGCCAGACAGAGAGAAGGGGGAGGGCTCAGAGCAGTCTCCATAGTTGCACATCATTGGTTTTCTACATACTTCATTACACAGGTGGGCGCGGGGCTGCACAGGGCAGGAACTGGGCCAGGGTCCTCCTACATGGGTCTCGGCAAGAACTGAACTGGGAGCCTCCAGCATGCGAAGCACACCCCTGTTCAGCATATGGGCCCACATGGGCCAGGGCTGGGATTCAATCCTCGAATGCTGGGGCTGTAAGATGAGTGCTCAACCCACTGAGCAATCCCGGCTTTCCTTATAGTAGTTTTTATTGACTTAAAATCTTTACTTCTGCTCCTTTCACTCAACTCCCTCCCATCCCTTCTTCCCTTATACCTTTTTAGAGTTTCATCCATTGACTGGATAAATGACTTCTTAGTCATTAAATGACTTTGTATTCATAAAATGAGTAGAAAAGAACTCATTTCCACATGAAAAAATATCAATTTAGTTTTCACAGTCTAAATGAACTCTCAACTTCAAGGAAGCAGCTCCCTCTTCCTGAACCATATATTTGAGTCACGGACATAGTGTTCAGACCCCATGAAATCAACAACTAAATGAGTAGAACAGATAGGAAAACAATGAATGGAGCCTGGAGAGGCTGAGAGTAGTTGGACTTTCAGTCCTTTTCTTGATTTCTTTTCTGCTGAGGGTGCTCTGACAGATCTGAAGGATGGCACTGTGTGTCCAGAAGATAACACAGAGAAAATTTTAAATTATTTTCCCTCTTGGTTTAATGTAAACTTGATGGCAGCATGCATAGTATTGAAAAAGCAATTTGTAAGGCCACTGAGCTGGATTCTTATATTTTTAGGCAACAACAAAATAAGTTTTATAAATGTAGTGAATGGAAATATTGGTAGCATGATGCGTGTGACTACTCTTTTTCAACTTTCATCCCTAGTTAGTGGCATTTCATGTCACCTCTGCAAAAACAGCTGGGAAATAATTCTAGTTTTGGGTTAGCTAGGCCTAGCTGTTTTGTACTTATAGAATCGTTTAGTTCTCCTTCATAGCATTCATCAACACTGTGTTCCCCTGATTGCTTGGTGACTTACTGTTCCTCTAGACTCTGGGCAGAGGAGACATGTTTTGTCATATTCATTGCCATATCTCTAGTTTTGAGCACCACTAGGGCAGCCATACATAGTTTTGAAGAGATAAACAGAAGATTAAATACATGACTACATACATGGTTGAAAGTTCGGCCCACATCTCAAAAATTTCCATGGAACACATGGAATCTACTGCAATTGTTCTGTCACACAAATAGCAAAGAGAAATGAAGACACAAAAGAGCTGTCATCTTCATGCTAATTTGTAATGGGATTGGCAAATATATTAATTTTCATCAAATACATTATCCTTAATCAAAACAAGTATCTGTTCTCAAAAGATTCTTTCCCTATTATGTGTACATGTGTTTTTTTTTTAAGATTAATTTTATTGTTAGAGTGAGGGGTGTGTGTATGTGAGAGAGAGAGGAGAGAAGGGTCCAGAGCAGTCTCCATACATCATGGGTTGTAACATAATTTTATTCCCCACAGGTGGACATGGGGCTGCGCCAGGCAAGAAGCAAACTGGGGGCCTCCCAAATGGGAAGTGAGAACTTTCGGCACCATCCCGGTAGTTCAGTTGCACTGAAGTTCAGCATATGGGTTTGCATGGCCCAGGGCTGGGATTTGATCCCCAGACCTCTTGGTTGCAAGGCAAGCGAACAACCTGCTGAGCTATCCCAGCACCCCTGTATATGTGTTTTAACACAGGGGTATCTAGAATAACTGTTTATACACAATTCTCTAGTACTGTAACAATTTATTCAGGCATATTAACAGGACAGCACCCAGATAAATTTTAGATAAGGGCCCTTGTTTTTCCTCTTTCTTTCTTTTTTTTTCTTTCATAGAGCTTATGCGTTGATAACTGCAAACAGTCTCCAGTCTATATTGATCCTGGATTCATATGTTTACTCAGTCTGAAAAATAAAAAGCATGTTTCTATACTGCTGGATGCAATACAAATAACACACCAGCTGTGCTTGCGAGTCAGTAGTTAAGGCTTACTGCAGCCTTATATCATGGCATCATTCCAGTGGTAAGATTAATCAGTCTTTGTATAACAAAGACTCAGCAGAAGCTGAAGTGTTTCTCCGAGGGGTTTCAGAAATGAGGAAGAAAAGTTTAAACAAAAATAAAGTTGAAGAAGTCCATCATTGTAGCTGATCACCACTAATGTCTTAACATAGCTGTTTATAGCAGGCTATTTCTTTTCAAAAGAGAGCCAAAAACATACTGGGTGCATCATGTCGTTTGTTTGTCTGACTGACTCACTGCAATCTGGAAGAAATGGTGAGAAGACAACATGTGAGTGTAGAGGAGCCGAGGAGAAGTCCCAGCTCGGCTAAGTCTTTGCAGATTTTACGAGGGTGGCATGAACAACCTCTAAACACCTTTGAGCCTAATTAAGTCCAGGCACCTGTCAGAGCCTGAGCCCTCCTACTAGTGGGTGACCTTGAGCAAAATTTTAGGCCTTTATCAAATATTTGCATAGCACTTGGAATGCAGACTGGATGCAGTAAACATTCCGCAAATAACCAGTATTATCATTTCTGTTATATATTCTTTATGAACAGTTGTCCATTCTGTTTCTGCATGGGTTCAAAGTACACGAACCATGATGATTTCATTTACGTATGCAGGCAAAATCTGGGGCCAAAATGGCCCATGATTCCCTGGCAGCCTTGTTCCATCTGCTCTTTTTTTTTTTTTTTTTTTTTTTTTTTTTTTTTTTTTTTAAATTTATTGATAGTTAGAGATTTTGAGACAGATAGAAGGTGGAAGGCCTTAAACAGTCTCCATAGTTGCACATCATTGGTTTTTCCACATAGTTTTATTCCACAGGTGGGTGCAGGGCTGCACCAGG
>PVKE010010764.1:28900-41883 GCA_004027555.1 Craseonycteris thonglongyai | reverse complement strand
TTATTTCTGGGTTTTCAATTCTGTTCCATTGGTCCGTGGGTCTGTTTTTCTGCCAGTACCAAGCTGTTTTGATTACTGAGGCTTTGTAGTACAGATAAAAGTCAGGCAGTGAGATGCCCCCGGCTTTATCCTTTTTTCTTAGGATAGCTTTGGCGATTCGTGGTCTTTTGTGGTTCCATACAAATTGGATGATTTTTTTATCTATTTCTTGAAAGAATGACTGTGGGATTTTGATGGGAATGGCATTGAATCTGTATATTGCTTTGGGGAGTATGGCCATTTTAACTATGTTGATTCTTCCAATCCACGAACATGGAATGTTTTTCCATTTCTTTGTGTACTCTTTAATTTCTTTTAAGAGTGTCTTATAGTTTTCAGTGTATAAGCTATGACTTATTTTCAAATGATATAGTGATAGATGATAGATCAGATAATGGATGGATGGCTGGATAGATAGATAGATAAATGGATCGATAGATGCCTAGATAGAGATAGAGAAATAAAGTAAATTATACCAAGATGTTAACTTTTGGGGAATCTACTAGAGGCTTTACAAATACCCATTGTCATTGTTTTTCATCTTATCTCAATGTTTGAAATATTTTATAATTAAAATTTGGAAGATATGGGATGCTGGGATAGCTCAGCAGTTGAGCACTTGCCTCACAATCGCAAGGTCCAGGGTTTGATTCCTGGCCCCAACCTGTGTAAACCCATATGCTGAACTGTGGTGCAACTGGTAACCGCAAACGATGGCTTAGTGGTGAAGGTTCTCATCTCACCTCCCATGTGAGAGACCCCCAGTTCAGTTCCCATCCTGCACAGCCCCACATCCACCTGTGTGGAATGAAACTATGTCACAACTAACGATGTACAACTATGGAGACTACTCAGGCCCCTCCCCACTTCTCTCTCTCTCTCTCTCTCAAAACAATATATAATTTTTTTTTTAATTGGGAGATAAAGGGGAAAAAAGGTGAGAGAGGATGAAAGTGAAGTAAAGACATTTTCAAAACCACAAATAATCAAAGACCTCTATCAACAGGCAAATTCCAAGGCCAGTGAGTACTACTTCAGGACATCTCCTGCCTCAAGCTGAACAAATGTCAAAAGTACAGATTGTCCCCAAAATATGAGTCATGTCTAAAGCAAGATGACTCAGTTTGAAAGATAAAGGATGGGCACAAGTATGTCAAGTAAATGAGGAAAGTGGGGAGGGAAGGGAAGGAGGGAGGGTGGGAGAAAGAAAGTTATGATCCAAAGTCATGATCTTTCCTTCTGGGAACCCTGGTAAGAAGGCAAAATTTATAGGTACTTTATAACAACAGACATTTACTTTAACATGAAGATCTAACAAATACCTATGTAATCAAATAACATAACAACAAACAAAAACTAAGTTTACTGGAAATACAAATAATTGACACACATATTATTATAAGAAGAGTTTATTTTACCTCTCTCAGTCTGTAACAGTGTTAAGACAAAAAGTAAGTAAAAATATACAACTTGAATGCATAATTGACATGATTGATCTAACTGGTAGATATTAAAATCTATATTTTGAAAACAAAGAATGTATCTTTTTTAGGGCTTACAGATTATTCACTACAATTGACTATTAGACCAAAAGAAAATAATCTACAGAGTAAAAGACATTCTATTACCATTTGAAATCAATAACAAAAAATTTTAAACTCTACTAAGTGTAATTTAAAAAATTCAAGTAGTTCATTCATAAGAAAAGGAAGTTAAAAGTGAAACTTCAGGAGACTGGGCCCAAAGATATCTTATAGCTTTAAATAATTACACACGTAAATATAAAAATAAATGAACTGGGGAAGCCAGAATGGCTTGAGCCAGGGGCTGAACCAGAGGGTGAGAACTGAACTTAGGGCCTCCCGCATGGGGAGCACACCCCAGTCCAGTATGTGGTTTGCACGGGCTGGGGCCAGGATTTGATCCTTGGTCCCTGGGGCTGCAAAGCGAGCACTTAAGCCTCTGAGTCATCCCTGCTTCCCCTCCAGGGTCATTCTTAATAGGAAAACACTGCAAGTGTTTCCAGTAAAGTAAAAAACTAGTTAAGAATGATCCCAATATCTATTACTTAATGTGTAGAAGGGGATTATCCAATGGGACTTAACAACAGAAAAAAATTAAATTATACATTGTAAACCTGGAAAACCTAAGAGAATCAACTGAAAACTATTGCAAACAATATGACAATTCAGAAAAGTGGCTGGGCACAAGATTATTATGTGAAAATCAGTAACTTTCCTCTAACACAAAGCACAACAGATTAGATAATAGAATAAGAGAAAAGAAATAAAAGATTAAGCAAGCAAGTGAAGAGCAAGAACTACATGAAAAAAATGAACTACTACTGAGTGGCACAAAAAAATATTGTGTAAATAGAAAGGCATACTGTGTGTCTGGTAGGAAACATTCAATTTTATTAAAGCTATTAATTCTCCTTTTATTTATCTATAAATTTTAGAACATCACAATAAAATTACCAACAGGGATTATTTTTTTAATGGGCAAGCAAAAATATCCAGGAAAACTGAAAAAACAACCCTACCCCTTCCCTCCACACCCAACACCCCAGCTCCCTACCCCTTCTTACATCCACAATCCTGGTCAGACTTGGGTCTTCAAACAGAGAGATGTAGACACCACATCCCTGAGCTGTCACCCCTGAGCAGCACTTCTGAGTCCTGGGAATTCTGGTCCCTATCATCAGAAAGCTCTGCCACATGTCTGAGGGATGCTGTTATGGGTTGAATTGTGACCCTTCCCCCAAAATAAAAAAGATATGTTGAAGTCTTACCCCTTGTACCTCAGAATGTGACTTTATTTGGAAATAGGGTCATTGCAGGTGTAATTAATAAAGATGAGGTCATACTGAAGGAGAGGAGGCCCCTAACCCAATGTGATTGGTGTCCTTATAAAGAGATGGCCCTGTGAAGACACAGGGAGAACACCATGTGAAGACAGAGGGTTGTAGTGAGAGCAAAAACAATAAATTTCTGTTTTAAAATACCTGGTATGTGGTACTTTGTCATAGCAGCCCTAGGAAATTAATACAGATATCTACAGTCAGAATCTGTGCATTCCAGATCGTTAGGCAGGCAGCTGGGCACCTGCTGGAAGGTGCCTGGTTTAAAAACAATAACCCCACACTTGAGAGACCACACACCCTCAGGGCAAGACATTGCTTTCACATGCTGTATTATTATTTTGTTACTGTTTTTGACAGAGAGACAGAGAGAGATAGAGAGAAGGGGGAGGGCCCAAAGCAGTCTCCATAGTTGTACATCATTCGTTTTCTATTTAGTTTCACTCCACAGGTGGGTAGGGGCCGTGCAGGGCAGGGACTGGGCTGGGGGCCTTCCACATGGGAGGCACGTCCCCACAAGCCAAGGGCATCCCACATGAGAAGCAATCCTGGGGCAAGAGCCAAACTAGGGGCCTCCCACATGGAAAGCTCACCCCAGCAAGAACCAAACTGGGGGCTTACCCCAGCTCAGTATATGGGTCTGCACAGGCCGGGGCTGGAATTTGATCCTCAGTTCCCAGGGCTACAAGATGAGTGCTCAACCTGCAGAGGCATCCGAGCATCCCCTCACATGCCTTCTAAGTTTGCCCAGCTTCCACCCTGAGGATTGACTTGACCTGGCTGGCCCATCTAGCCAGGACCAAGTTGGCTCTGTTGTTACTCAACACTTTGTAACCCCAGTGATCCTAGGGAGAGAATGGAGCCTCAGAGTGCCCCCGTCTGGACTCCTGGGTCTGATATTGCTGCAGGTGGGGCCTGAAGCACTAAATTCTGGGGACTAGATGAGGCAGGCTATTTGTACTCCAAATTGTGGGGCCACCCATGTCACACATGTGTCTCTCCCACTTACCCACCTGGCAAACTTCCACTCATTCTTCACAAAACAGGTCATGCCATCTCTTCCTCCAGCAGATAAGCTAATTATATACCTTCCTTTGTGTCATCCCTGGGCCTCCTTGTACGTTCCTCTGTTACAACTCTTAGCACATTCTAGAGGAATGGCTCAGTAGACTGGGAGCTCCTTACAGGTATTGGGAGTATATCTTTCATATCTGACTCCCTAGTACCTAGCTCTGTACACTACAGCAATGCTTTATAAGGGCTTCCACTGTGCTTTTATATGCATTAACCTTTCCCACTGTGGCTGGAATGTTAGAATGCTCTTACTTATACCAGGACAAAATCTCTCTCCTGGGATCATTTTATTTGTAGCTGGTGATGTCCCTCATTAAAAAGAGTTCCCTGAGAGAGAAATGCTAGTTCTTGGCCCTCCTCTGGTCCTAACACCGTTTGCATAGAAGTCACCCTCAGTAAATGCAACTTCAGCTGCTGCCACCACCATTCTTCCTACTTTCAAGGAAGCATCTGATAACCCCATTATGTCTCTCTGGTGCTTCTGTCCCCTGTCATTGCAGGGAATCAGGCAGTCCAATTTGTTTAATGCCAAGTGATCTGCTGTACTCACACTACATTTTATGGTCTTAATTTAATTTATTATAGACATTGTGACATGCCTGTTTTTCAGAAAAACAGACTACCTCTTACATTAGTTATTCGGCCATCAGTCCTGTTCTAGTTGACAAAGGCAGGAACTTTTACATCTCTTTTCTAGTAACAGATATTTTCTCCTGGAATAAGAATCAAAAACCTTAACAGTGCAAGTTCCACTCTAAGGAGTTTACCCCAGGAAAATGGGGGTTTTCCAGCAACACTATTTATAGGTAACAGGGGAGATTGTACTGGGGAATTCAGTGTGATTTCTCCAAAGCAAACACAAAGGACGTGGTTGGCCACAGAACTTCAACAGGCCTGAGCCTATGACGATAATGAAGTGGACAAATGGTGATCCCATACGCTCACTCAGGACTAACAGAGGTTGGGGTACAGCATGCCCTGGGTGGGCTTGGAGACAGACCAGATACTGGACCAGCCCCTTGTCTTGGGGTCACCTCCTCTCCTTCACTTCCCCTGGTCTCCCGTATCTCTCTCAGTCCTACCTGGGAAATTGCCTGCTTCAAAGTCATCTTACAGGATAAAGCCTAGAAAAATGGGTGGTCCATCCTTCCCAATACAATATGTCCTCACCTCCACACTGTGAACTCAACTCTTTTTCTCTCTGCTCTTGGAGAGTCAGGAGCATCATTTCCTAAGTTTTTCTTGGGAGTTTCTCTCTGCTTCCTTCCTACTAGGTAGGCCTGGGTTTCAGCATATTTGCACAGCCCTTTCACTAATTCCCCAACAGCAATAAGTTAATTCAGAGCACCATATTATTTATTGGTCAAAGTCTTTGGGTTGCAAATAAATGTCAGACTTCATGGACTAAGAACTGAAGGTAGTTCCCTGAAGATATGCTACACAAAGAAGAAAGCAGGTCCTTTCCATTTCACGGGCCCTGTCCCAATCTCTGTTTATTCTTGTACATAGTCAAGCTCCCCAGTTTCTCCTGCATTTGGTCAGGAGTCACCTTCCACAGACTGACAATTTTATGTTCCACAGGCAGGCAGCCCTCGGTTCCAAAGGAGTCATCAGCCTCCTTCATGCATCTGATACCAGATTGTGTCTACTCTTACAGCAAACTAAGTGGTACAATCCCTAGAATTCGTCCATAAGTCTGGCTTTAGCTGGAGTGAAGCCCACTTCCTTTGCCTACCCAAAGGCAGAGTTCACTGAGATATATATGCCAGCTGACATATTTGGGAACCTCAAGGCCCTGGAGGATGTTCCGCCACAAGTGGTTGTGCAGCTGTGTCGGACACAGGTCTGTATCTGCCCAGAGGAAGGGAGGCCTAACAAGTCATAAGGCTCTTTAATGGCTAACAACTACCTGCCTGCAGCACAGGTAAAAATTGGAGTGACAGCCCCAAGGCTGACCCGGGAAGAATGCCAAGGCTTGGACTTTAGACCTGCCTCAGATGGCTTGAGTAACAGACCTGCTGGCTTCTGCGGTGTTGCTGCTGTTTCTGGTGGTGCTGTGGCTGGAGCGTAAAGGCAGCAAACCTGCAGTTCTGCATTCCTCCAGTCTGATGGACGTCCTCCTCCCCACTGGCTGCCAGCACCACACACTCTGGGGGATGTGTCTCTGGGAATTGATATGAGGCCATGGGGAGCAGCAACCACCCACTAGAAGTACCTTTGTCTCATTTCTATTTTTTTGTATTGCTTGCAGGTGCTTTGCGAATAAAACAAAATGAAAGAACTTTGAGCAGGATCCAAGTGGCCAGTCTTGGCCACTTTCAAATCCAGAGCAAACTTTATGGGTTGGCCAAACTCACCAACAAACTGTGAGGTTCCTGCCCAAGCTCTGAAACCAGTAAAGCTTTCAGGTAGAGTTGCAGGCATATACTAACAAAGCCACAGGTTGGCTCTGCTCGCCTTTGTCTTCAGGCTTGAGTGGCCCCAGAACATCCAGTAGAGTTCAATGGCTCTCCTTGGTAGTGGGAGGAGTGGCCCTGGGTACCTGTGTAGTTGCTGTTACAGTTGTTGAACACAGAACACTATGTTCTGAGCACATTATGAGTGATTTACATACATTATCTCTTCTAAATTTTACAATAGACTCATATTTCTATCTTCTTTTTAAAAAGAGAAAACTGAGTTTAAAACAACTTGCCAATGATTACAGAACTGCCGGCTAACTGAGGGACTCCATGCCTTCACTGTGCAAGTTCCTCCTTTGATTGGAAGGAGTTTTATCTGTGCCTCCCAGCCCCCTACATTGAGATGTGCCTCTCCCATGGCATCTGGCCGTGGGATAACCCCATGAAGAACAAATGACCTGGCACCTCCAGAAAGTTCCCCGGGCTCCAACTCCCTGATTCCAAAAGCAAGTAGTGCGTGAGTCCCAGTTCTAAGACTTCACTCCTCTGCAAGATGTCAGAGAAGCTGCTCACATAGGCAGCAGGCTAAGGTTCCCATTCATGGCTTTCCCAGCTTTTGGGGTTAAAACATTAGATTCAGACGGGCAGTAAGGTTCTCTAGCTCCCTAGGTAGGATTGTTTCTACTGTCGCATTCCAGGTTCTATAGAAAATTCTAGTTTGGGTAGGCTCAAAGCAAAACCTTAATGTCCTTGGAGGGAGTCTGGGTCCCTTTGAGCTAGTGCCCCCCTTTTTTCCCCTTTTGTCCCTCCCTTGGCTCCAGAACAGCCCACTGAGTTATCTCACATAACAGACATCAGGGTAGGCTGGGCCCCAAGAGTCGGATAAGCTCCAGTTCAGTAGTGTCAACAGGGGCCCAGGTTCTATCATCGCTCTGTCACTGGGTGGGCTCTGTCCTCAGGTAGCCTTCTGAGGAGCTGTCTTATCCGTGTACCTGTTTTTTTCAAAAGAATTAAAGCTTTCCTGGAGGCTCTCATCAGACACCATTCTTTGCCCCTCACTGTCAGGAAGAATGAGATCACCTTGTTGAGCTTAGACTAACAGCCAAGGGACCAATAAATGCCAGAAATAAGAATGCCAGGATAACTCAGTGGATGAGTGCTTACCTCGCAATTGTGAGGTCCAGGGTTCAATTCTCAACCCTGGCCCATGCAAACCCCATACGCTGAGCTACGTATGGTACAACTGGTGACTGCGGCAATGGCTCAGCAATGAGGGTTCCTGCCTCATGGGAGGCCCCTGGTTCGATTCCTGCCCCACGCAGCCCCACATCCACCTGTGTGGAATGAAACCATGTCACAGCTAATGATGTGCAAATGTGGAGACTTCTTTGGGCTCTCCCCCTTCTCTCTCTCTCTCTCTCTCTCTCTCTCTCTCTGACTTTCAAGCAATAACACAAATCTTAAATACATAAATAAATAAAGCCAGAAGGTCAAATACCCTGACCACCATAATTTTCAAATTTGGCGCCTGTGGGTTAGTCAGGGTATTGAATGCCAGGATGGGATAATACCTTATGGAGCCCACCAGGGACTGACAGTCCATCACCAGCTCCCCACAGTGGGTCTCCTTCTATTCTTGAGGTAACCTTGTTTTATACCTAAGTCACTCATGGTTTGGCAAGTCTGGAATAGTTTCCCACAAACCTCTTTTAACAGTTGAATCCCCATGATATTTTAAGTCTTGATAATTAATAAGCCTAATCAATATCTTTTCAGAGTTTGAGTTCATCCCTTATTGTAACAATATATGCCTTTCACATCTTACTGTAGTCAGGCAGAATGTGTATATGTTAAGTTGCCACTTGGTCTGTCCTCTCCTGCTAGGATGAGGCCTAAAGGAGTCTACTCATGCTCCTCTGAAGTCCTGCTGGAAGAAAATTATGTCGAGTAAACAAAGCAGGTACAACAGACTCTCCATTAACCGGAACACAAGCAACTGGCAATCTCAATCAACCGGCAAAATGGTTTGCCAGTTGCTTAAGCACCAGTTAGTGGAGTGTCTACTTATATTTATGTGGCATCTACCAATCCCTATGGATGCCAGTTAACTGAGAGTCTACTGTAATTCACATCTCCAATCACCTTTTTCATGGAGTAGTTAGAGCAAGCTTGTCTAATCTTTAGCCTGTAGGCTGCATGTGGCTCAGGAAAGCTTTGAATGCAACCCAACACAAATTCGTAAACTTTCTTAAAAGATTCTGAGATTTTTTTTTACCTCTTTTTTTTTTTTTTTTTTTTTTTTAGCTCATTAGCTATTGTTAGTGTCAGTGTAGTTTATGTGTAACCCAAGACAATTCTTCCAATGTTGCCCAGGGAAGCCAAAAATCTGGACACCCTGGATTAGAGGGATCAAATGATAAAATTCCATGGACAAGTAAGAATTTGGTTTTTTCCCTCACTAACCTTAGGTTTTTCTTAGTACCACTCCTCACCAAAATACCACCAACTCCCTCTCAGGCAGTAGGTCCCAACTCGAGCAAACCTGCATGCATCCCCATTGTGTCTGGTTACTTAGCTACTACCCTAGTAGGGATTACAGGGCCTCACTGATAATCAGGAGCCCTTCAAAGAGTTTCTGTAAATCTCTGATTTCAAACAATGAAATCTAATCTGCTCTCAAAAAACATAATCTACATTCCATTCATTGAGAAAGAAAAGATTATTTTTGTTTAGGGCTTCCTTTCTAGTCTCTCCTCCTGATCTCTGTGTATTTAGGAATCCCTGAGATCAAAGCACCCTGGATTTACCCATAGATCCAGGTAGGATAAACCCAGGAGAGGGCAGAGAGACAGTACTTGGCTCTGTGTGGCCTCTGTCCACTCTACCTACCACATCTGGGGGGAAGGACCACTTTGTACCTATGAGTACATGCTACTGTTGGAGAATGCCAACATTTCCAAATGGTTTGTTTGATTTAAAATCAGACGGCAGGTAACTGGAAGAGCCAGGATTCAACCCCGGTCTCACCCCAAAATTGTTTTCACTTTGCAAAAATCATATGCTGTTGATATGACTGTCTACTTAGAAGACCCAAGAGAATTAATTGGAAATCTATCAAAGCCCCAAAGAGAGCTTGGTAAGTTGACTGCTTTTAAAATAACTTCAATGATTTCAGACAATATCATGAAAAAAGTTACTGTTTAAGGGGAAGCTGGGATGGTTCAGCGAGTTAAGTGCTTCCTTTGCAGCCCTGGAGACTGAGGATCAAATCCTGGCCCTGGCCTGTGCGGACCCATATGCTGAACTGGGATGTGCTTCCGATGCAACAGGCCCCCAGTTGGTTCTTGACCCCCAGTTCGGCCCCTGGCTCAAGGGGATGTGCCTCCCATGCGGGAGGCCCCCAGCCTAGTTCCTGCCCTACACGGCCCCTGCCCACCTGTGTGGAATGAAACCATGTTGAAAACTGATGACGTACAACTATGGAGACTGCTCTGGGCCCTCCCCCTTCTCTCTGTCTCGGTCTCTGTAAAAAATAAAATAAAATAATCTTTTCTAAAAAGTCACTATGTAAGGTACTGACTAAATTCCTTCTCTGGGTAGTAACAATGGCTGCCTCTGGGGAGGAAAACTAGGTGACCAGGGATGGGAATAGGAAGGAGACTTACACTTCACTTGACGTTTGGACTTTTAATTCTTTTTTTAAAGATTTATTTTATTGTTTTGACAGAGACACACACACAAACAGAGAGAGACAGAGGAAAGGGGAGAGCCCAGAGCAGTCTCCATAGTTGTAAGTCATCAGTTTTAGACATTGGTTTCATTCCACAGAGGTGGGCGGGAGAGGGGTGGTGTGCAGGGCAAGAACCAGGCTGGGGGCCTCCCGCATGGGCAGCATGCCCCACAAGCTGGGGGCCAAACCCGGGGCCTCCCACATGGAAAGTTTGCCCCAGTTTAAACCAAACTGGGGGCCACACCTCAGTTCAGCATATGGGTCCACATGGGCCAGGGCCAGGATTCGATCCTTAGACTCGGGGGCTGCAAAGCGAGCGCCTAACCCACCGAGCCATCCTGGCATCCCTGACTTTTAATTCTTGTGCCATATACACATGTTACCTATTGAAAATAAATAAATAAGATTCCATGGGAATTAACGAGCAGTCAGGCAAAAATTTCAGAATTAGACATCAGAATATTAGAAGTGCCATTGAGCTCTTTTATCACCTCTCATTTACTTTTTTATTTATTTTTTTGCTTGAGAGAAGGCGAGAGAGAGAGAGATAGACAGAGAGAAGTGGGGAGGGCCCAGAGCAGTCTCCATAGTTGTACATCATTAGTTGTGACATGGTTTCATTCCATACATGTGGATGTGGGGCCACATGGGGCAGGAATAAAACTGGGGGCCTCTGCATGGGAGGCAAGAACCTTTGCCACCAACCTGGTGATTACCAGTTGCGCCACAGTTCAGCATGTGGGTCTTGCATGGTCTGGGGCTGGGATTCAATCCCCAGACCTCACGGTTGCAAGACAAGCGCTCAACCTGTTAAACGATCCCCTGTCCTTTACTTCTAACCCAAAACATTATTAAACAACATTTAGATGCTTTCAGACAGATTTCAACCCTAAGGAAATTCATTGTTTTTTCCAATATCTAAGAAGATAGACATTTCCTCTCCTATTTTTTTAGCAATAGATAACAGATGTTTTGCTATTAGCTGGGGGATAGTTTATTACTCCTTTTATTACTTCCCTTTGAGCAAAATAATTGTTAGGTTGAAATCCAATTACCTCTGTTTCATAAGGTTCAATGGGCATCTATCTCTTCGTCTTTTAAGAGAGCCATTAAGCAATAAGAAGATGTTATGATTTGGGGCAGAAAGAATTCTCACAACAAACCCTTGTAAGCATTTAGATGTTTTATTCTTCATAATTACTAAATTTCTCTTTTGCAAAAGGTACACACAGATTCTGGGCACCTTGAGTAGTTTTAAGGAGATCTTGGTGATGTAAGTAGAAGAGTCCATGAGATCATGCCAGTCTCATGTGTTTCCTAAGAGAGGAAAAATTATACATTGCGTGATATAAGGAGGCTTCAGTTATATTTTAAAAAATTGACCAAGAGTCTCCTGGAATAGATAATACTTTACTTGCAACCAAAATAGAAAATTGCAAGGAGCAATTTTAACAAGAACTTTGCAGACTGCAGAGGGAGAACACCAGAAGATCTTTCTGAGAATTATAAGGTAAGGACTTGAGTAAATGGAAGGACTTACAGAAAGTAGTGGCCAAGAGCTCAGATCCTGGGGTCTCAGGAATATGCTGTGCCTATAAACTGCTCACTGGTAAAAATAGGGATACTCATAGTACACACACCTAGTCCTTCCTCAAGAAGGGATGGTATTACCTGTGATGCTGTCTGTGTTTGTTTCACAAAGGATAAAGATGCCAGCATGTTCTGTAACAATGAGGCAGAGGCCAGGACAAGCTTGGCCAGGACTAAAAGGCCAGGACTAAAGTTGTGACAAGCTATATTTTCTAGTAGAATCTCTGCTATGTATAAATTCTTGCCCAATGTCCACATTCTTATCTCACATATGGCTATTGTATTGGTCACAGTTCTCTAGAGAAAAGGAACAAGATGCATATAGATAGGTTTACTTGAAAGAACTGACTTACATGACCACAGGGGCTAGCAAGTCTGAAATCTGTGGGGTAGGCCAGTAGGCTGGACATTCAGACAGGGTTTCTATGTTGCAGTCTTGAGGCAGAACTGATTCTTCCCCCAGAAACCTCAGACTTTGCCCTGACAGCCTGCAACTGACTAGATGAAGTCCATTCAGACTGTGGAGGCTAATCTGCTTTGCTTACAGTGAACTGCCTGTAGATGGTAATGACATCCACAAATACCTTTGCAGCAACCTCTAGACTAGTGTTTGACCAAATAACTGAGTACCATAGCGTAGTTAAGTTGATAAATAAAGTTAATCAACACAGTATCTCCCAGCTACAAGGGGTTCCTGGACCCACCACTCAAACTGTATTTCCTGTCCTTATTTACCTCCACTTCCTTTAGCTCCATCCAACACAAAGGAGCTAATTTAAATTTAAAAAAAATCTGTTTCCTGTAGGTTACCTGACTACTTTTAGTGGTCTCCTCAGTGCCTCCCAGGGTTGTACACACACACACACACACACACACACACACACACACACACACACACACGCATGCACACACACCACCCTCTGGGGGTAAGGAGCTAGCTACTTCAAGGACTCAAAGGTCATTTATCCTACAAATGCCAACCAAAGTTACTTTCTAGCTCTTCTCTCACTTGAAGTGGGACAAAGAGAGAAAGAAAAACATGCACATGGGCTTAATCTCTAGTGGGACAACCCAGCTACATACAACAGAAAAACAAAAAGGCAAACAGCCTAAATATCCTGCAATAGGTGGTTGCTTAAAATATATATATGGTTTATCTATATAACAGACCACTATGCAGTGATTCATAATCTTATGAGATTATTTCAGCACCTTGAAAAATACATAATATAGTAAATTTAAAAAAAATCAGGTCATAAAACAGTATATTCAATATGATTCCAGTTTT
>PVKE010010764.1:0-28800 GCA_004027555.1 Craseonycteris thonglongyai | reverse complement strand
AAAGAAAACGTTCTTATCGTGTTCTGCCACCAGTGGCAGGCTGAGGTCACAGCATTCTGCAGTGGTTCATCTCCAGATCTTCCTGGAACAGAGGGCAGAAGGCCCCACCTGTCCTTCCTGCCAGTAGAGATGGCTCAGTGCATGACACATTAGGGGTGGGTCTCACATCCTGCAGGCTACATGTGCCTCCAAGTCAGGCAGTTAATGATTCTGAGGACTCAAAGTCACGTTTAAATTACATCAGAGTCAGCTGAACTAAAATCAGATGAGTAATTTGCTCATGGAACCTGGAGCATGCAACACAGACTGACACTACTTCCTTGGGAAACTGGGCATCACCTTATCAGGAACTTCAGGATAGGGTTAGTGGTTATGACTCTGTCCTGTGGAAGAACTGAAACCGTGAGTCCAGCCTAGCCTATCACGCTCAGGTCAGGTTGGGTCTTGACTAAGGCTGCAAGGCCAGGTCAGGATCACACTTTCCTGGGCTGTCACAGAGCACAATTAGAGGAAGAGTAGAGCAAAGACGGACCGCTGGGTCAGACCTGCCCAGGAGTCTCCAGTCCCCAGAAAGAGAGAAATGAGAGGCAGCATCCCACAATCTTCACCAGAGAACGCCCTTATTCTAAGAAAGATAGCTGTCAATAAGGCGAGTGACAAAAATAGTGGCAGTTGGGGCAATAGGTGTTAAAATGAGCCCTGAGTGTCTGTAATGTGGCTATAAAGGATGATCACGGTAAACCCTGTATAAAGTCTTTTCTTAGGTCTTTCAACCCCAGAAAGCCCCTAGCGTGAAAGAAATGGAGTTGGGGGGTGAGGGATTACTCAGCTACTTGGAGTGAGGTGAGGGGAGAGTAAGGTGACCAGATTTTAACATTGGTAAAGCGGGACACCATTGACCTGGGGGGTGGGGTTCTTGATTAAAAATTTGGTCTATCTCCTGCCGTTCCCTAGCTTGTCGTGCATTCTTTCCAAAAAATCAGGACTTTTTTAAAACGCCGCGGGACGCGGGACAAATTGTTAAAAATCGGGACTGTCCCGCCAAAAGCGGGACGTTTGGTCACCCTAAGATAGGGAACCATGCCAACAATGAGTGAACACCTCCTTTTCTCCTTTGG
Organism: Craseonycteris thonglongyai; assembly: GCA_004027555.1. NCBI lineage: Eukaryota > Metazoa > Chordata > Mammalia > Chiroptera > Craseonycteridae > Craseonycteris > Craseonycteris thonglongyai. Next base: position 27,682 of record PVKE010010764.1, on the reverse strand, counting down.
GAATGGCTGTCTTTCACTATCCCTCTGAGCTACTTCTGTTCATCCAACTGTTAACTTCCACGTGGCTTCCCCTACCATGTCAGTACTGTCTTCTTCTTGCTCAGATCTACCCACCCACACCTCTGCTCCTAGGTCTTATGGACTTCGAAATACAAACTCATTTAAATACCAAAACAAAAGGAAAACAGAATTAGTGGTCCAAGTTTCTACCACTGAAAATTTCCAAATGATCAGCTATTTGGAATCAACTATGCTACCTACTCGTCTGCTACTAAGGACCCAAAGATTACATCACAGACCCTGAAGAGTCGGAGAGGACCAATGAGCAGCCCGTGGCCCTAAAGAGCTGATTCAGAGCCTGGGTTTAGGGATTGAATTTACCTGTATGCTAATCCCAGGCCTGCCACGACTTGTTTAATGGTTCTCAAAATTGAGCGTGCACCAGGTTCACCTGGAAGGCTTTTGAAAAAACAACAAATATCTGGGCTCCATCAGAAATTTGGATTGTTTAGGTCTGGGATGGGACCCAAGAATCTACATTTCTAACAAATTATCAGCTGCTGTTGCTGCTGGTCCAGGAACTACACTTTGAGCATCACTCTGTGTGATCAGCTGCCTCCCCTGTTCGCACATCCCGGATAACAATCCTAGGCACTTGCTGGAGCTGGGGTTTACCTGAGATCTGGCATATGAAACCCTTAACATTGTTCGTGGCACACAGTTAATACCGGCTCTTGCTGTTGGATGGAGGGGAGGAGTCATTTGCCCAAGACCACCCTGCCAATGGGAAGCAAACCGGGGACGGAGCCCTGCGTTCCTCCCTGCCCAGCGGCGTTTCTCCCCTCCAGCGCCGCTGCTCCGGCTCTGAGCGCTCGAGACGCGCGGCCACTGCGTGGGGCTCCCTGCCCACGCGGCTCCGCGTCACCGGCGGCTCGGCTAATGCCTGTCGTCTTTGGGGTGGCTAGGGCCCTCCGATCTTTTTCGGCGCTGAGAGTCTGGCCGTGGAGACTGCACCCAGGGGTGGGCTGAGATCTGGAGAAGCTGGGTTCCTAGCAGCGGCCGGCAGGCGTAGTGGACGGGGAGCCTGGGACGAGGGGCCACTAGCCGGCCGCCGGCCTCCAGGCAGCCCTGGGAGCAGCTGGGCGTGGCGCAGCCCACAGCGGCGCCCCGGGGCACGGCGGGCGGCAGCATCTGGCCCTGGGAGGGGTGGTAGGACGCGCCCCAGAGGCCCTGCAGGCCCCGCCCCTGCCCCGCCCTCCAGGACGTCCCGTCTGGAAGCCCGCGAGCTGCTCGGGGGCGCTGCTGTGGCTCTGCCTCGGCGCGACAGGTAAGCGGCAGAAGCAGCCCGCGACTCCCACAGGCCCGCGTGACCCTCCCCCTGACTTGGGAACCAGAACTCTCCTGCTTCTTGGGGCTGCCCTCTAGTCGAGCTGGCTTCTGCCCAGTCCTTGCTCTCTGCCGACCTCCTCCCCCTCCCCTTCCTCCTCATTACCTCCTCCCCTGGTAAAATGAAGCGGGTGGGCCAGACTGCTCCTAATCAGTCGTGGTGGCCCCGTGCTCCTCCCTCGGTGAGACCGCTGTCCACCGTTGCGCCTTCGTTAAAGGATGGGTGGAAGAAAAGCTCAGATCTGGGACTTGGAGGGATGGGGTGGGAGAGAGACGAGCCACAGCACTCCCGCCAGGGGTCTACTCTTCCTGTCACCGGCCCAGGCTGCCGCATTCCTTCTGTGCCCTGTCTGCCAAGTTGGGCATCCCATGTGCCCTGCTACACAAATCTATCAGAGGTTCCCTCCTGCCGATGTGGTGTTGCGCCTGAGCAGAAGGGGCAAGCCAAGAGAAGCCCCCTGGGGGGCCGGTCTCCTAGGTCCTCCCTCTGGAGGTCTGAGCCTTTTGCAGATGGGAGCTGTGTGGTATGGTGGGGTGGGAGTCTGATGAGTGTTCATGACTGTGACTGTCACCAACTTCCCAATCTCCCCGTCATTTGTTCTGAGCCCCAGGCTAACCGAAAGGAGAAACAGTTTGTTACTGGCCCCCAGAGTCATTCATCCCAGACTCTGGCCTCTCCTGTGTGTGTGCTGGGGTGAGGGGGTGGGGGTCAGTTCATAGCAAAGCTCAGAACAGACCCCCTTTATTAGCCAACAACCCATTGCAACAGTCCCAAGGAGAGCTTTGATGCTGTGCTCTTAGTGCACCCCAGACCCACAGAGGTTAACTCTGGACACACCCAAGAACCTGAGGCCTGTGATCATTTTACCAGAGATGTGTATGTACTACCCAGGCACTATTCTCGCTGGCAGACAAACTGTGTCCCTACCCACCACCAGAAGAGTAAAACAGGATGGGAAGGCAGGTTCATGTGATAAGTAGTACACACTAAGGTAAAATATACTTGAGTTCAAACTATCCAGCAGAAGCCAGTATCATTGCAGGCACTTCCCTAGCTCCTGTGCCTCAGCGTCATTCACTTTAGGCATCCAAAGTAACAAGAGAAAACCACTTTCAGGGGAGCCAGGGTAGAAAACGGGGACAGAACTGTCAAAGGGAAGAGGTCGTCTGGAGCTGGTGGAACCATGAAGGATACTGAGCCGCGGCCCCCTGCCCCAGCAGAAAGGAAGAACTCAGGCAGGAAAGGGGAGGGAGGCCCCGATGCATGTGAGATGCCCTCTGAGGTTAGAAACACCATAGCCCAAGTTCAGATGGGAGAAACCAGGGTAGGAGATGTGACCATGTAGGTCATGGGCTTAGTCCATGTGGTCATCGCCTAGAACAGAAGGCAGGAATAGGAGGGGCAGCTATCCCTAGGGCTCAGGGCCTGTCAACGCCAGGAGGCAGGCGGTATAATGGAGGCAGGCAGTATAATGGAGGCAGGCAGTATAATGGAGGCAGGCAGCTGACTCAGCCCTGTTGCTAAGTTAGCTGTCTAACCTTGGCCAAATCACATAAACACTCCCTGTGTGGGGAGCAAATGAAAAGGTGTATGTGAAAGTGCTTTGGCAAAGTTTCAAACACTGGCCAAATGCAAGGCTGTGTGGTGTCATGGTTAAGGCGGTGGGCTTTGGAGAGCCTGAATGTTCTGCTACTTCCTAGTTGTGTGAACTTGGCCAAGTTACTTACCCTCCCTGTGCTTCAGTTTCCTCCTGTGTAAAATGGGGAAGATTACTGTTACTTGACTTGATATGGTAAGTAGTGATTAAAATGGTGGTGGTATTGTCCTAAACCTCCTCTGGCTCCCACAGACATGTTCCAACATCTCTGGCCCTGGAAATGAAGCTGAGGACCAGAGTAGGTGTCTGTGAGCCAGAGAGGGACCCAGTGAGCACCTGTGCCAAAGACGGGTGAACACAGCACTTCATACAGCCCTCTGGCCCTCTCAGGGAAAGCCCAAAATGCCCCTGCTCATTTGATGGGAATAAGAGTGAGGGTTTGAATAAAGGAGAGGTCAAGTGCAGGGCAGTGACTGTCTCTGTGTTGAGCTCAATGCTGTAATTGTGCTGTGTAACAGGCTTATGTAGTGAACAAGGATGGGTTCAGTCTGGGGAGAAAAAGGACTGTGAGAAGACTGGTGGCACCTAAGAGCCCGCGGGGTCAGGGTATGCCTCTATACCCTGTGCAACCTGGTCCTGAGCCCTATGTGGAGATCTGAAGGAAGAAACCCAGTCCTCACCCTCAGCTCCACATATAACAGAACAAAAGACAGACAGATGAGGGCAGTGGACTAGCATAACCAAATACCTCAGGGCCAGAGGGCTACTACAGAGACTGGAAGACTAGGTGGATTGGTAGGGGAAAGCATTCCCGAGGCAGATTGAGGGTCAGGATTTAAGGATTGGGAAGGAGGAAGAAAACAGGCTCTGGTTGGCCTAGTGTTGAGACCTGTTAATTTCTCTCCCCTATAAAAATCTAGTGAGGAAGTCCCACGTGGGGAAACATGGGTAGTGAAACTAGGAAACTAATACACCTGGATACTGAGGACAGTAAGAGGCACCTTGGTCTAAGAAGTCTTCTTAGAGGAGAGGAGTTTCAAGCAAGAATTTGAAAGAGAAAAGAAACCCAGCTTGCTTAGCAAGAATATAAGGGAAAGGCTTTGAGGAAGAAAAGAAAGCCAGTGAGGGTGGGCAGCAAACAGGAAGCAGACTGCCCAGGCCATGCTTCTGCTGCACATGGTGCTGAGGCTAGGCTCAAGAGATACAAATATGACTGTTCTGATTGTGAAAGGAAGAGGGAGGCCTGAGGCGAAGGAGGCTGGCAGGCAGCTTCTGCTTATCCTCCAGATGTTGGGTGATAAAGGCACAGTCTCAGATGACGGTTTTGAGTGGAGAGGGAGAGGAGAATCCAGAAGGCAGGGAATGAATCAGCAGTGGGTGTGGTGTGAACCTGACATTGAGAAGGGATTCCAAACTACACACCTAGGAGTAGGGCAGGGGCAGGGGCTGTTTCAAGGATTTTTATACTGTTGATGGCAAAGGGGGCACTGGGAAGGCTGGCTAGCCTAGGGGATGGCACAGACCCTAAATTCAGGGTGGGGCACATTGAGTATCTGGTGGCCCTGAGTAGAAGACCTACAGCTAGGAGCAGGCTGTGTGGTGAGGAGAAAAACAAAAACTTTAGTTCTGCCTTCTCCCATCACCCCCACCCCAATTGGGAGACCAGCCCAACCCTTTCAGGAATACCCTTCCTTTTAACTCCTGTCTGGTCCCTCCCCCCCCCCCCCCTCCAATGGACAGATGATGAAACTCAATTCAAGTTCCTTTTTTCTTTGCCTTCTCTCACACCCAGCCTGATTGCCACTAAGGTTTAGGGAATTCCACCTCATGCCCACCTGGGTACCTCCTTCATCGCTGTATTCCTAGGAGCCAGTCTCAAGGCTCAATTTGAGAAGAACTGCACATCCTTGTCCCACCTGGCCGTGTCTGGCAGTAACTCCAGTGAAAATCCTGTGAGCTGTTGAACTCGCTGTTTGGTTGCATATTACTTTGATTTTCAGGGACTTTTCCAAATTTGGAATAAATCAACAAATACTTACTGAATACCTTATATATGCCAAGCACTATTTGAGGTATACAGTGTGAGCAGAGTTTTGGTTTGTTTTATTTTTGTTTTTTATTGAAAATCTGTTTAGGTAACTTAAGCTTAAAATGTTATGCAAACATAAAATAAACCTAGATATGCTGGGTAAAGAACTTGATAGAATAACTACAGAAATAACTTTCAGTGCACCTTTCTGGGAAAATATGCCACAGTACAGCAGCTTTAGTCTTAGAGAAAAGCTGAAGTATTTTAAAGGTGTAATTATGGAGAAAAGTGAAAACCTCCCAGCATTCTGTAATCAGAAGGGTCAGAGTTGGGAGGAGGGGTTTGAAGGGGATCATTTGCTACTTTATTCAGAGCATGAGCACAGGGGAAGTGAAATGAGTGCTCTATTTGATGGGGAGGAAGAAAGGGAGAATGGTTTGGCCAAAACAGCCTGTTGGCCCCCTCCCCGCAACCAGAAGCTTGAAATTGACCTGTCCCCTCCCCAAATGATGTCCAGCTCCACACACCTGCGCCCTGGGTAAAAGTGGTGACAGACATCTCTTTTTGAAGAAACCTATAATTGAGCTTTAAGTCTGACTAACTTAAGCAAACATCCCTGTGGTAGTGTCTTACTTCCTGGCTGCCACGTCTCCGGGAGGTGAGCAACTCAGTTGATAAATAGAAAGAAACTTTGTTACAAAGAGGCCACCTGGCCAGCAAGGGCGTGTTCTGGGTGGCTGACCCTGGCTTGCACAAAAGCTGAAACTTTGTCCTCGATTTCCAGTTTCGGCATCTTTTAAAGCATGTGTAGTCCTGAGTGGGGTTGAGGGAGGGTGTCTAAGATTGAAGTCAGGAAAGCAGCCCTGCCCCAAGGGGCTCAGGAGAGCTAAATCCAGCCCCCCTACTCGCCAGGGAACCTCCAAGCGGGTAGGTAAGAGTGTGGGAACAGACCCGTGGCCTGCGAGTTGGGAGACCACAATCTGTGACAATAGAGAAGTCACCTAACGGCTCTGGCCTCACCTATAAAATGAGAGTGCTGGACTCACAGACAGATCTAGTGCAAGCGGCATGGTAATGTGTATCAACAGGCTATCGTGTAACTCAAATGCTTGTGGGAGTTAAGTGCATGCAGAACGTCATTTAGTGAAGCCAGTGCTTACTTAACCCTGTCTCCTTAACCTCTCTGGCCTCATCTCATTTAACAAGAGTTTATGGAGTATTTCCTACTTTGCAAGTGATAAAAAGGAGACAATAACCTGGCCCCTCTGGTCCAGGAGTTCACAGAGGTGTGAGACAGAACAGACTCCTCTCACAGGAAGCTGTGATGGGGCCAGGCTTGAAGTATAAACAGTGTGTTAGGGGAAAGACAAGGGAGAGGTGGGCTCTACTAGAGATCTAAGAAGGCTTCTTGGGGGAAGTTGGGATGTAAAATGGAGGAATTGGGCTGTCATTGGCTTTCAGATTTCTAAGTCTATACCAAAGTAAGAAAGGCATTTTACAACAAAATTTCATACCTATTTAACATGTGACAGGACATCCCCAAAACTAGTTTTACATTTCAATTACATCAGAGGTATGAATTCTACAAACTAACAGCAACAAAAAAATCATTAAAAATGTAATAGCTTCAATTTCTTTTACCTTTATAAATTTTGAATAACAAATTTTTCATTTTAAGTTTGTATCAAGTAATGTTTATCATCTTAAATGGACTGAAACAAACATCTAAAATAAAATTTTATTCAAAATATATAAAACTCAATACAGTAAGGGAATTTTAAAACTTTCAAATGATGTTCTTAGCATTTATACGTCTGAAGCTATTAAAGCTTAAAACGTCATTAAAGCTTAAATCTTCGTTAAGACTTTTGGTATACTACATATGTATGTATAATAATAAATGTTTTTTTAAAGATTTATTTTGTTTGAGAGAAAGTGAGAGAGAAAGAGAAGGTGGGAGGGCCCAGAGCAGTCTCCATAGTTGTACATCACTAGTTTTGACATAGTTTCATTCCACACAGATGAGTGTGGGGCCATGGGAGGCAGGAACAGAACCAGGGGCCTCCTGCATGGGAGGCGACAACCTTTACTGCCATCCCAGCAGTTACAGTTGCACACAGTTCAGCATGTGGGTTTGCATGGGCCAGAGCCAGGATTCTACCCCTTTACCTCATGGTTGCAATGCAAGCACTCAGCCTGCTGAGGTAGCCCAGCATCCCTGAGATAAAATTTTAACAAAACAATACCTACATTACATGTGACATACTTTGGTATTTTCTTTTTTGTTCTACCCTATTCTGATGTTTTAAAGAGTGTTTCTTCATGTTGATGTGCAACACTTTACACTTATTTCACTATCCTACAGTGGGTTGCAATCAGCGGTTTGATAGACACCGGGCTGGGTGAAGCCTCCGTTCCCTTACACCAGTGAGAGAGGTGAATATGCACGTGTATTCTGGCATCATCTCAGTACTGAAACCTAGATGGTCCTATGTGTTGCAATCCCAAGGGTGGCTGGAGGAAAAAGAGTTGGGAATGAATGCTCAGCAGAAGTAGGAGAGGAATGAGTGGATCAGGTCTGTGCACACACTTGCCAGTATCTCCCCCTGATCGCCATACTGTGGGAACCAAAAGGTGAGGGCGCTACACAGGTACTGGTGGAAAGGATCCTGTGAAGCCCTCCCTGCACTTGCAGAGTACTAGGGAGGGGTGGCCTCCCCGACTTATTAACCACACTTCTGGGAATCATCTCCTACACAGAGAGCAGGAATCCTTAATCCCAGTCTTCTGGCTTCCATGGGATTATGTGTCTCTTTGAAGCGACTGTTTCCTATTGCCCACATGCTGAGCAAACAAACTAGAGACTAGAATCCCTTAACTGCCAAGGCTAATCACACGTGTCTCCTTTCGTTTCAGGATGTGGTTAGTACCTTGAGGAATTGCAGGCTCCAGAAAGATTTAGACTGCCAGGTTGGACTGAGAGAGCAGATGCCTGGAAAGGGCTCAGTTTAGCCCTAGGTCAGTTTCTCCAGAGGAAATAAAAGGAATAAAGGCAAACCCCACTTCGAGGGACCACAACGCAATGCCAGGACAAGGAAGTTGATGTGACCCAGTTGTTTCTGAGTCAGTCGATCAGGGAAGCCTCCCTGGAGGAGGCGAGTTTTGAGCACTTGGTAGCAGCTGGTAACTAAACTGTTCCCACACCTGTGCTTCTAACTGTGCTCCCTCTTTCTCGCTGGAGTGGGAAAATAGAAAGTACTGGGGGGAGGTGCAGCCTGCAGGATGGTTCCACACTGTCATGGCAAACATGTCCCCATTCTGCTGGGCTGTTTGTGCTTAGCTGGGGCAGGCAGTTCCAGGATTTATGAGGTATCTAGCTCAAGCAGAACTCCTTGTGCTGGCCTAGCATAGCTCAACCCCGGGTGCAGGAAACTGCCTCTATACCGAGTCCCGCTTTCTTCCCAAAGCCTTCTTCAAGCCCATGGGGAACTCCGTTAACTTTCTCAACTTGGCACTTCCTGTCTTTGCGATTAAGTTTTAATTTCTATTAATTTTGAATAGGTGATATAGTCAGGTTCAAAGTACAAAAGGGTATTCAGTGAAAGATCTTTTTGCTGCTTCTGTCCCCTCCCTAGACAGGTGCTACCTGGCCCCAGTGCTACCAGTTCTTTTTCTCCAACTAGATTTTAAAATCCCACGGGGAAAGGAATTGTCTCATACCCCTTTGTCCAAGTGGGAATGAGCTGCCCCACCTATCACCCAAGGGAGTTTTTCTAGCATTCTCCTCTGTCAGCACTGCTCCTATCTTGGGTCAGACCCCCAAGCCCCTCTTAACTGGCCATTCAGCTGCCAAGCAGTTCTGTCTCCTAGATACCTTCTACCAGCGATCATATTGTTCTTCCTGTAATTTGCTGTCTCCCCCCTAATCCTTTATTGCTCTCCATGCCTCAGGTCAAGAGCAAACACCTTAGCATGAGGATTTGGTTGCAGCTTCCTCTCCAGGCTCATCCTCTGCTACTCCCACCATCCTGATCTACTTGCTGTTCTCTGATTGGCTATGCTGTCTCCTGCCCCTAGCACTCTGTATGTGCTCCCCTCACTAACCCAACTGCTACTTGTGGGTTAGTGCTCAGCCCAAGCTCCGCCCCCTGCAGGATCTCTTCACAAATGTCACCCTCCCCCACTTGCTGATTTCCTGCATCCTCCCTCCCTCAGCAGCCAGGGGTCCCTCTCTCCTGCCTCTTTGCACTGGGGGTTCTCTGTTTAAAATCTGACATCCCCAGGTGACTGTGCACTCCTTGATGGTGAGGCTGGCTCCTCTCTCTATCTCCCCCATCTGGCACAGTACCTGGCAGATAGCAATCGATCAAAACTGGCAGTGAACAAAATCTTCTGTCTCCTTCCTACAGAACATCTAATACAAAATAGATGCTCCAAGACATTCGATTTTATTTGATGTTTGATGCTGCTGCTGAGTCTGATATTATAAATAAGAAAAACACCTGTCTCCCCCAGCCCAGAGTGACCCTGTTCCCCCTTGAGGTCACGAAGGCCACATATTCCCAGACCCAAGTGACTCCAGATACCAAGCAGCTCCACAGGCAAGAGCCTTCCTGTGTAAGTAGCAGCATTAACTAGCTCAGCTGGAGTTCCTTTTAAGCAGGACATGCCATGGAGTAATGAGTGTGGCTTTGGCCAAGGACCAGGTGCTTGAGGATAATTGCTGGAAAGCTGAGCAGGTATTTATTAATTATAATAATAGAAATAATTGATACCATTTATGGGGAGCTTAGGATGTGCCAGGCACTGTGCCGAGGACTTTACATACATCATCTCTGATTTAATCCTCACCACAACACTGTGGGTTAGGTATTAGGTACCCCCACTTCATGGATGAGGAAATTGAGGCTTAGTGAGATTAAGTAATTTGTCAAGGGTCACACAGCCATTAATGATAAAAACTGACCCCTTTTCTGAATTTACTGTAAGATTGCTAAGCTTTTTCCATGAACTATTTCACTGAACTTATTAATCCTCATAACAACCGGAAGACGTAGGTGCTATTCCTGGAGGGGGCAGCACTGGGGTGTGTGCCCAGGTCTATTGCCACTTAGGCTTGCGGAGGTCTCCACAGAAAGCTTCGCAAACCTCCATCCTCTGAGCCATGGTACCACGTGCTTGGGGGTACAAGCTGATGAATGCCCAGGCTCAGTCCTGCCTAGAAGGTATTGTCACGGAATCTTAGGTCTTTTTAAATTAAATATGAGTAGATATGGAAGACTATTTATAAAATATGTTTAAGGAATAAAGAATAATAGTACCAGCAGTGGCCACCATCCATTTGACAAAAAAAACCCACTTTCCTTCGAAGTCCCTGTGTGCCTTAATTCCTCGAGCTTTCCTCCTTCTTCAGAAACTTTAGTTTTTTTTTTATAGCTTTACCACGTATTCACTTTTGTATTCATGAACAATATTTTGTATTAATTTTTGTTTTCATAAATGATATGTCGTTTAGTTTCACAGGTTTTACAGTTTTCTATAAGTGGAATCATACCATATGTATCGTAGGGCAACTTGCTTTTGTTATTCAACCTTACATCGTGTTACTGCATGTAGAAGTGATTCATTCTTTGTCACTGCTATAACGTACTCTATGGTATGGATATATTTCACACCATATTCCGCTGCTGACGGACATTTAGATTGTTGCTATTTTTGCCATTTTAGTCAGCACTACTAAAAAATTCTGGTACACGCCTCCTGGCTCACTCCTGGCACTGGAGTTTGTCTGGAATATAAAACTAGGAGTAGAACTGGGTGTTTTAAATTTTACTGTGTTTTAAATGTGTGTTTTAAATTTTACTTGATAATGCCAATTGTTTCCTAAAGTGGAATGTCAGTTCTCTTCATTTAGTTTCGGAAGTTTGGTTATTCTAGATCCATGAATGTCATCATCTTAGGACAGGAAAGAAATACTGAGTCCAGTCTCCTCATTTTATGGATGGAGGAAATTTAGGCACAGGACAGCTAAGGGACTGGGCTAACATGATGTCACCATTCAGCAACAGAACCTGGACTGGAACCCCAAACCCTGAGCCCCCTGACTGCCTCCCCACCCCTGCCTTGGCTCATGTCTCTCCCTTCTCCCCTCCCTCTCAGGCTGAGGCCCCGAGGTGTGGCCACCACGGCATATTAAGCTGTTTCCAGGCTTGGGCCCAGCACGTGAGCTGATCTAGCTGGGGTCCCCACTGGCTCCCGGGGATGCGGCTCCTCCGCAGACGCCACCTGCCCCTGCGCCTGGCTGTGGTGGGCAGCGCCTTTGTACTCTTCCTCTTCGTCCTGCAGAGGGATGTCAACAGTAGGGAACAGGCCACAGAGAAGCCATGGCTGAAGTCCTTGGTGAACCAGAAGGATCACGTCCTGGACTTCATGCTGGGGGCCGTGAACAACCTTAAGGATTCAATACCCAAGCTCCAGATCAGGGCTCCGGAGCCCCAAGAGACTCTGGTCTCCACAAAGCAGTCCTGCCTTCCCGGGTTCTATGATCCAGCTGAGCTGAAGCCCTTGTGGGAGCGGCCACCACAGAACCCCAACAGTCCTGGGGCTGATGGGAAAGCCTTTCAGAAGAGCCAGTGGACTGCCCTGGAAACCCAGGAAAAGGAAGAGGGCTACAAGAAGCACTGCTTCAATGCCTTTGCCAGTGACCAGATCTCCCTGCAGAGGTCCCTGGGGCCAGACACCCGACCCCCAGAGTAAGTAGCTCCCCGAGTCCTGGCGTGAGGCCAGGGCTTTGCCAAAACTGTGGCTAATATGGCCATGACCACAGGCCAAGTGCCAGGTAAAGAGCTGATGGGGATTTTAGAATAAGGGCAAGGATTTCCTCTAAACCCTCACTCCTTTTCCTGACCAATTAATTGCCCTTATCTCAGGGATTTGGGTTAGAGAAGTCCAGGGACACCTGTGAGAGTGAAACATAGTTATGAAGATGACAAGATAAAGAAAAAGGAATTCAGGGCCTGGGCCCAGGACTGGGCAAAAATGTGACCAAGAGGCACTGATTCCAGGCCGCAGATTCAGTGCCCTTGGCCTCTGCTGATGCCTGCCCCAGAAACTGGGACTCGACCCCTGGGCTGCTGGGAAAGGGAGGTTTCCTGACAGCGGCCCTGTGGCCAGGACTATCCCCATACCTCCTGACTTCCTTCCTCCAGTGAAGCCCACAGGACCGTGAATTCATTCCAACCTTTATTTGAAACTGTTTATATTTTTTTAATCCTGGGCAATGAACCAGCACTTAGATCTCTGATCTGTAAGCCACCTCACTCTAACATGGCCTAGCATTTAGACTTGTCTTTCCCAACTTGAGAGTTATGCCCTTTTTGGCCTTTGGTCACCTGGCAGCCCCCATGCCCAAATTCATGATTCTTTAAGGTTGTGAACCTGGGGTTCCTCAGACCTGGACCAAGTATTATAGTCATAGGAGTGGAGCCACTGGGACTTGTCAGGAGCACCTCAGCAGGGGAGGGCGCTGGGCCAGAGCCTCCTTTGGAGGGCCCATGAGAAATGTTTCTGACCAGCAAAGGGCATAAGGAAGGATGTTAGGCCACATGATTCCTTGAGAGCCAGGAGTCAGGATTCCCAGCCCCACCCAAGGGGAAGTGCCAGGAGAGTGGCAGCATGGCCAAGTGCTACAGAGTGGTGGGAGTGGATGAGGACAGAGAAAAGGTCACAGGAAATTGGTTGTGATAGTGTCAGATTACAGGGAATTGATGTGGAAACGGATTAGAAAAGAACTGCAAAGTGTAATGAGAAGATTATAGAAATTGAAGTCACTTTCCGCAGATGTCCGATTTGCCCGTTATTACTTGCCCCCTGGGACCTCTAGATTGGATTACACTTTATGCAGTACATGTATTACTGAGGAAGAGAGAGTCAGCCATGGGAACTCCTAGAGCCAATGCGAGAACCGAGGGGTAGCAGGGGGGAACCCCCAGCTGTGGGGTAGACAGGTTTTGGAGTGGGTTGGCTAGTACTGGTGCAGAGGCTCAGAGTAAGTGGGAACAGCATAAGCTGGGAACGGGAGCAGCTGCTCCCAATGGCCACAGCGAATGCAGGCGGTCGTTCCAAGGAGCAGGGGGTAGTTAGGAGAATCTGTGCACAGCGCCCGCCCACCCCTGAACTCTGAGGGACCTGGAAAGCTGTGTCTACACCTTTATCCTTCCAGATGTGTCAACCAGAAGTTTCGGCGCTGCCCCCCACTGCCCACTACCAGCATCATCATTGTGTTTCACAACGAGGCTTGGTCCACGCTGTTGCGAACAGTGTACAGTGTCCTCCATACCACCCCTGCCATCCTGCTGAAGGAGATCATACTGGTGGACGATGCCAGCACTGAGGGTGAGGCTGGAGGGGACCCTGAGGAGGGGTCCGCGTCTCCCCTGGGACTCTGGGAAGGAGGGCAGGTTCTCTCACGGGAAGACGCACCCTCACTGCCTGCTGCCTGGCATCACAGCTCATCATGAAGGCCAGGAGCAGGGAGAGGGCAGCTGAGGGACACGCAGATGTGGGGCAGGAGTCAGGGAGACCACATTCCTAGAGCCTGGACTTTACCCAAACAGCTCCAAAAGCTTAGATGTTCTGACTTAGTCCAAGACTCCCTTAGAGCTGCCAAGCCCAACCCCCAGTCAGAAATGCTGGGAGAGGGGAGGACAGAGGGTGGGGACAGCCTCCCCTCTGCTTCCTACCTGCTAGACCACACTTCTGCTCTTGAAAGATTCCACTTCAAAAGCCCTGTTTGCTATAGTTGCTAATAGGCAAGTGAGGTTGCTCACCATATTCCACCCTCATCCTTTAAAGCAGGGGAGTCAAACTCAATTAAAACATGGGCCATTTGGTGCAAGAGGCAAGATTCACACGGGCCACATCACACTTACAAACGTGGCCAGAACTGAGTCAGCACATTTATACACGCCCACAGGCCCCCAGGAAAGGCACTGGGCCACGTGTATACTCGTCTTCAGTAGTTAAAGGGTTAACAAGGGAATTGTGTGTACGGTATTGCCTCGATCTCCCCTAAGCGCTATTTTCTTCATAGCAATTTTTTCTATTTTCATATTATTTCAGAGCATCGTGGGGCTGCCAGTTTGCCACCCCTGCTTTAAAGCAATTCCATAAGCAGCTGCACGGTACTCTGTGTCTGGCACTAACCTGGGCATAGGGGATGCCAGGACAAATAACAAATGAGGGAGATCTTGCCCTGAAAAAGCTAACAGTCCTTGTGGGTGAGATGGTCCCTTATAACACCAACAGCAGTGTGGCCAGTGACGTGTCCCTACCGGTTGTGAAAAGACATGGGCTTGAGAGGTCAGCACCCCATTGTGTAATTCAAATCCCAGTTTCTGCCTCTTCCTAATGCTGTGACCTTGGGCAAGATACTTAGCCTCTCTGAACCTGAGTTTCCTCTTCTGAAAATGAAGACAACTGACTCCCTCACTAGACAAGGGATCAGAGATAGGAGATAATTCGTGTGACACAGAGTATTTAGCGTGAAGTAAACCAATAGCATTAGTTTCCATTTAGCTGTTGCTCGGGAAAGTCCATGCTCTGGAAGTATGTAGCCAGGAGGTGTTATTTCTGCATGGCATGGCTGGGGTGGTCCACATTGGAGGCCAGATTGGAGCTGGGCCTTAAAGCATGAGTGTTCAGGGAGAGAAGAGGTGTTTAAAAGCATTCCCAGAAGAGAGTGGCAGGGACAGAGTCCTAGAAACAGGTGTGTTTGTGAAAACTTAAGAGGTTTGATGTGGCTGAGGCTTAGTTAGGTTTGTTGTGGAAAATGAGTCTACAAACACGTTGAATTGAAATTCATGCTATGTTAAAAGTATTTATTGAGAAAAAAAAATCAATCATTGAAGGTGTTTAAGCTGGAGAGTGACCTTGTCTCAGAACGTTGGCAGTTGGGGAGGGGGAGGAGAGGGTAATTATCAGGAAGAGAGGTAGAGGACCCCAAGTCTGCCAAGGAGGTTCTTTTAATCACCTGAGAGTGGGATGACCAGCAGTAGGACAGGGGCTGTGGCAAATCACCACTAGGAGAGTGTGTGGGGCTCTCGCAGGTTGGCCTCCTGTGCCCATGCTCTGTATGGAGCACAGGAACAGACACCACACTGCCAGTGTTCAGCCCAGGGCTACTCCAGGAGCTGCGGCCTCTCCTGACCGCCCCCCAGCCTCCCTTGTCTTCTACATTAGGGGTGATGCTAAAAAGTGAACTAGGGCTGGGAAAGAGAGTGGAAGGAGGAGCTGAGTGTGAACACTGCTGAGCTGACTTCTTTGGGGAGCTCACACTTCCCCAGGGAGGATAGACACCTAGCAGCACTTACACAGCAAAGGCAAACAAGTAGCAGGGATGCAGTGAGAAAGTCTGACGGACAAGGAACCTAAGATTAGACTTCTGGAAAGGGAGGGGCAGAGAATTTGGCAGAGAAGCGGGGGCTTGGAGTGGTCTCTTAGCAATCGAACTGTTGTCTGGAGCAAGTTTATCAGCTGCACTTTCATCTCAAATTGGGCTCTCTGGTAACCCTTTGCTCCCAAACCTATGCTGCCCATCCCTCAGAAGCTTCATTCCTTGAATCACATAGGGTGGAAGTTATAAACTGTTTTTACTTGTCACCCAGAATTCTGTGAGTCCATAAGGTACAAGTTCCCAGCTGACAACTCCTCTGACCAGGCTAGACAAGTGGCATAATGCCAGGCGGGCACAGGCAGCATGTATAGGCACTGCAGCCTGTGCCTCAGAGGGGACACTTTGCAGTAGCCCTGGAGCTGCTTCAGAGGGCCACCCCAGAAAGCATTCTCTCTGGTTGTCTGTCCCTTGTTGCCGTGGACTCTCTTATGCCCAGTTCCAGCATCTCAGAATCACATGCCTGAAAATCCTAAACCAGTCATGCCTATTTTTCTGGGTCCTGGCCTCCTTTGAGAATCTGTTAAAAGCTTTGCAACCTCCCTGAAATTGTGCAGAATTGCCACAACAATGTGCACATACCCACATTTTTGCATGTTATTCCAGGGAATTTGTAGACTGTAGGCTATGCAACCCCACCTTGAGGGCTTTCAGACCCTCGAGGTACTTTCAGCAATGTTCAGTTCAGTGGGGGAAAGGACAAAGCTTAGATCCATGGCCAGGAATCTCTGTAATCCACAGCAGGATGAAATTTCCCACATGTTTGATCAGATTAACTGGCTCCCATTACACACACACAGACAAGGGCTGTGTCTCTGCTGGAATACAATGTCCATGCTTACTGTGCTCCTATCCAGGCACTTGGCAGTGCTCAATGACCACAGGTACACAGATATTTGATGCTAGGGTTGGGGAAGAAGGCCCAGTAGCAGCCTGGGGAACTCTGTTACCTGCCTCAGAGTCTGAACCCTGGGTACTGATTTCCCTCTTGTGTGGCCAGGTCAGCTGCCAGGTGCACTCCCAGTCTGGCACACTCCACAGCCCTCTAAAAACTGGCTCCCCCAGGCCCACTGGTGTACTGTGCCCCAAACAGGGCATCCCCATGTCAAAAGCCCTGCCTAGGGTAGACTGAGGAGGAGAGAACTTCGGCCTCCATCCTGTTTTGCTAGATGGATAGATTGGAGGAAATCAGACACATACCCAGGACCTAGAAAGTCAGGAAATGAACAGGGCCCTCAGTGAGTTCATTGTGGAGAGAGGAAGAATGGGGAGGTGGGGGTTGGGCAGGAGGGGTTGCTATAAGAAGGGAACTTCACCATGAACTTCCTGTGAGTGTAGTTAAGCAAATGAGCTCTCAGGGGAAACATCCCTCTAGGGAGCAACAGGGGAAGGACAGGAGGAGAGAAGGGGCAGCCCTGAAGTCAGAAAACACTGTGAAACCCAGGGTGGGGAGCATTTGGGGAGCACTTTGGATAAGCTGAATATTGCATTGTTTGCCGTATTTCTTTATACTTTCATCTGTCCATGAACATTGGGGTTGTGTCCACATTTGGGCTATTGTGAAATAATGATGCTATCACTATTGGTATACTAATATTTGTGTCCCTGCTTTCAGCTCTTTTGGATATATTCCGAGAAGGGAAATTGCTGGGCCATGTGATAAGTCTATATTTAATTGTTTTGAGGAACCACCATACTGTTTGAATTTGTTTGGTGGGGGGTGGGGGAGGGGGGGTTGTTTGTTTGTTTTAAGATTTATTTTGTTTGAGAGAAGGTGAGAGAGAGAAGTGGGGAAGGTCCAGAGCAGTCTCCATAGTTGTACATCATTAGTTGTGACATGGTTTCATTACGCACAGGTTGGATGTGGGGCTGCATGGGGTGGGAACCAAACCCGGGACCTCCCACATGGGAGGCAAAAACCATCTAGATGGTTACCAGTTGTACCACAGTTCAGCATATGGGTTTGCAGAGGCCAGGGCTCAGATTCAATCCCCAGATCTCATGGTTACAAGGCAAGTGCCCAACCTGCTGAGCTATCCCAGCATCCTTGGATTTGTTTTTAAGTGTAATTTTAAACCACTGTAGTGATATGATCTGTTTTATAGTTTTACAAGATAACTCTGCTGCCCACTGTGGCTGCTATGTCAAGAATAGGTTGCGGGAGGAAGCCCGGATGGCTCAGCGGGTTAAGCGCTCACTTTGTAGCCATGGGGACTGAGGATCGAATCCTGGCCCCAGCCCATGTGGAACCATATGCTGAACTGGGTCGCGCTTCCCATGTGGGAGGCCCCTAGTTCAGTTCTCACCCCCCAGTTTGGCCCCTGGCTCAAGGGGGCATGCCTCCCATGCAGGAGTCCCCCAGCCAGGTTCCTGCCCTATGTAGCCCCTGCCCATCTGTGTAATGAAACCATGTTGAAAACTGATGATATGCAACTATGGAGACTGCTCTGGGTCCTCCCCCTTCTCGCTGTTTCTCTCTGTCTCTGTCAAAAACAATAAAATAAATCTTTAAAAAAAAAAAGAATAGGTTGGGTAGTGGTGTAGAGCAGAGTCCAGGAGACCAGGTAAGACATTACTGAGGGTGACACTGGGGACAGAGAGAGAGAACTGGCAGCACTTGCTGTTGGGCTAATTGTAAAGAATGAGAAAGGGGGAGAGTCCAGCATGACCCCTAGGTTAGAGCAGCTGGGGGGATACAGGAACCACTTTCTGACACGGGGCAGCCTGGGGGCACAGCTTTGAAGGAAAGCTGGAGTTTTGTTTGGGCATGTTTGGATTGTGGTTCTGTTAGACATCCAAGTGAAGATGGCAAGGCCAGGAAAAGAGACCTAAGAGCCATCTGCTTATTGATGAGACTGAGTAAGGCATGTGTGATGGAGGTCACAGGAGTCTTGTAGACTCCATTCGTGAGGAATGAAGCTGGGTTGGGTGGTGGGGTGTTCAACTAAATTAGGAGGCTGTTTTCTGGGGGACATAACAGAGCATGGATGTGCTTGTCTGTGTCTCCATGCTCAGCTCTGCTAGACTCAGTGTGGGGGCACATGTCCAGTGGGTCCAGGGTGTGACAGGAAGACTGTCACGAGGGGCATGACTTAGGGGAGTTGTCTCGCTCCCCTAAAGAGGCCTGTGCTCATGCGCAGAATCCCCAGCTCTGTCCTAGCCACCTGCACCTGGACGGAAGTGCGGGAGAAAGACCTGTAGAGCTCTAGGCCCCCTGAAGCTCACAGCACAGTGCTTTGCAGTCTCTCACCACAAAACCCACTTCCTGTGATGTTTTGTCCCTGAGTTATCGCCACCACCATGAACTTCCTGTGAGCACAGTTAAGTGAGTTCCCAGGGGAAACATCAGCTACACTGAGAAGGTGAGGCTCCTGGCTGTGGTTCCTCCCTCCTTCCTATTAGAGCCAGCACTTGGAGCTATAACTGGATTATGAGACTTGGAGCTCCTTAAGGCAGTACTCAGACGAGGCCCCTCCCTGCACAGCTACCTGGGCAGTGAGGTAGCTGGTGTTAGGGCTGGGCCGAAAAGGCCAAGTGAGGCTAATTTTGACTCCTGAACATTTGGGACAATACTCCCTATTTCATGGTGTTTTAATCCTTTTTTGTGTGTGTGTTTTTGTTAAGATTTATTGTATTGTTTTTGTTTGTTTGTTTTTAAGATTTATTTTATTGATTTTTGACAGAGAGAGACAGAGAGAAGGGGGAGGGCCCAGAGCAGTCTCCATAGTTGACATTAGTTTTCCATATAATTTCACTACACAGGTGGGCACAGGGCTGTGCAGGGCAGGAACTGGGCTGGGAACCTCCCACATTGGTCCCGGCAAGAACTGAACTGGGGGCACACCCCAGTTCAGCATATAGGTCTGCATGGGCCGGGACCGGGATTCGATCCTCGGTCCCCAGGGCTTCAAAGCAAGTGCTTAACCCACTGAGCCATCCCAGCTTTCCCAATTGTATTGTTTTTGACAGAGAGACAAAGAGAGGGAGACAGAGAGAAAGGGGAGGGCCCAGAGCAGCCTCCACTGTTGTATGTGATCAGCTTTTGATATGGTTTCATTCCACACAGGTGGGTGGGGGGCCTCCTGCATGGGAGACACGCCACCTTGAGCCAGGGTGTGGAACAGTGGGGGCAGGGGGGTTGAGAACTGAACTGGGGCCTTCCACATGGAAAGCACACCCCAGTTCAGCATATGGGTCTGCATGGGTCAAGCCCAGGACTCGATACTCGGTCCCTGGGGCTGCAAAGCGAGCACTCAACCTGCTGAGCCGTCCCAGCTTCCCCACAGTGTTTTAATCCTCATAGAGAAGATTAAATAAGAAAGTCAATATGACAGACTTAGTTCAATGGCTGGTACATAGTAGGTGCTCAGGTATTCAGGTATGTGGGGGGGGAGGAGAAGAGGAGAAAAATAAATCAATCACCCACCCCTCAAATTGATTTCAGGCCCCGCAGTTTGTATAGCACTGTGTTTGGAGCAAGGTCTAAGCACTGGGCTGATCTTACAGCCAAAAGAGAAAGAACACGCCCATCTGTTATGCCTGCCTTCCACCTCCACTTCTGAAACTATGAGCAATTCCATTCTGCACAGTCAGGAATAGAACAGTGGCATGGATAAACCAAAATAGCAGTTCATAAAACATAAGTAAGATTTGTAATATGTTTCAAGACGGATTGCTTCAAAATAGAGCTATTTTTAATGCTCAGAGGATTTCAGACTGAAGAACAGGGTTATGAAGAAAGCCCCCACTCAGAAGGAATGATCTCAGCAGAGATACTCCTCCCTTTAAAAATCTTCCCCCACTCATATCCCCAAATTCAGGATGGCTGCCACTCCTGCAGGTTCCCCCAGCCCTGCACTGCCTAGGGTAGGTCACTGATCACCTGTTTCCTGGGTGGCCAGGCTCACCACTGTACCTGGCCCATGGCAGGCACTTGGCACATGTTTTTTACATAAAAAGCTGCTTGGCATCTTTGCATCTTCCTAAAGAATTCCACATGCAGAGGCAGTAATAAAGAGGATTAGAGTACGACTACTTGCAAGCAAAAATATCAACATTTGTGGGTGGTCTACCTGGCAAACCTATTCTGAAGAGCCTGGGAGACCAGGAATCAGACGCCAAGAAACGCCTGCCACAAACACTAGGTGTGGAAAGGAGAGGAGGCAGGGATCACATAGCTCTGAAGGATGGTGGCTGAGGCCAAGAGAGGCATCTGAGAGCCTTTGTCACAAGTTTATACATGCTTCAAGACCAGAGACACAACTCCGAGGTCCTGTCTTGGACATTAGAGAAGGTGCCTAGATAAATAGGCACAGGGTTGATGCTGCCGTGTCCTGGCAAGGTGGGCTTTGGGTGGGAGGGTATGCTTGATGAACTGCAGGACTTCCTCCTCCTACCCTCTTCCCCATCTTTGGCTTCCATGGAATTGCTTAGTGCAGTCAGTGTGGGAGGGTTCAAACTTCAGGCCTGCTGGAGGCCTGAGAGTGCCAGGGCTGGATGCCCGAAGGGGATTAGGTTTGCAACAAAGCCAAGAGCTGCCCACAATGCCACTGTCCCTTCCAGAGTACTTAAAGGAGCAACTGGAGCAGTACGTGAAGCAGCTACAGGTCGTGAAGGTGTTGCGGCAGGAGGAACGGAAGGGGTTGATCACTGCCCGACTGCTGGGAGCCAGCGTGGCACAGGCAGACGTGCTCACCTTCCTGGATGCCCACTGTAAGTAAAAGGGTGCTGACCTGGCACCCAGGAGGCCTGGGGATGGTCTGGTTCACCACACCCCGTTCCTGGCAGAATGTAGAGCTGGGACTGCAGCATTGCCAAGGCCCCTTCCTGCTGTCTCAGGAGTGAAGGCGGCTTGGGACTTGCTCCAGCTTCTTCTAGCCCCTTCCCACCCCAGTCCCAAGGATGTTTTACCAAGTGGCACACACAGCCCTAAAACAGCTAGTGACCTCACAGTTGCTGGGAGTGTGCTCTGGAGTACACGTCATTCCTCTCTCTCCCACCCCGGATCTATACCTCTTCTGAACTCAGCCCCTCAGAGAGGCCTGTTTGTGTGGAGTTTTCCTGTAGGGCCACCTGGACCCAGGAAGGCCTCCCTCTTGCCCCAAACCAAAACACCTTCCACCATTGACAGGACAAAAAAACCCAATCTGTTCCCTAAAAGATATATATTGGGGAAAACTCTAGACTTGAGAATCAGAAGACCTGGGTTTGCATTTGTAAGAAGGGAATGAAGATACCAACCTTACCAACAGCATTATTACTCTGGGGGCCAAATAAAGTAATTTACATAGTTCACGGAAAATCTCATAGGGCTAGACAGATGAAAGGGTTGATTATTCTACACGTGGAGCTGAAGCCTCAGATGCAGATACCCCCCTGGAGAGGAGATACTGGCTTCTGAAATCCACACTTGGGTGGGGAGGGCTGATTCCATGGATATGCTGGGAACTCAAAGACACCTATCCAGGACCTTCCCTGTGTTTTTAGATCAGTGGATTGGATCATGTTACTCCCCTGAGACCTTCTGTACTCTCCTTCCAAAGCTGCCTCCATCGTTAGGTAGGGGGAATGGAGGTAGGAGGTTCTCAGTCTCTCTATGCTCTCTACAGCTGTGGAGCCTGCCTATAACTAGGAAGTGGATGGAAGATTCCCTCATCCTCCTGGGCAGGCGTCCTCAAACTTTTTAAACAGGGGGCCAGTTCACTGTCCCTCAGCATGTCCACACATGTGCACTGCAGGCCCAGGACGAGTCGGCTGCTAAGCAGGACAGGCAGCGGCCGCAAAAACACCTGGCGGGCCAGATAAATGTTTTCGGCAGGCCGCATGTGGCCCACGGGCCATAGTTTGAGGACACCTGCTCCTGGGTCTCCCTGCTGGCATGGGGCATGGGCTCAGCTATGGACAGGCCCCTGACAGCTGTCTACTGGTCTGGGCCTGCAGGTGAGTGCTTCCATGGCTGGCTTGAGCCCCTCCTGGCTCGCATCACCGAGGATGAGACAATAGTGGTGAGCCCGGACATTGTCACCATTGACCTTAACACTTTTGAGTTCTCCAAGCCCGTCCAGAGGGGCAGAGTCCACAGCCGTGGAAACTTCGACTGGAGCCTGACCTTCGGCTGGGAGACTCTACCTCCACATGAAAAGCAGAGGCGCAAAGATGAGACCTACCCCATCAAGTAAGGACCACAGCAGCCTGGTGAGCCCCCAACGTAGGCTCTGTGGCCCCAGACCCCCCCAGTGCTAGGGACCTGGGCCATATCAGGTCAACATGGGTTAGGCGCTCTATCAAGCACTTGACACATTTTATTTCATCCTAATGTCTTATGACTAGCCTGTTTTACAGGTGAGAACGCAGGTTCCTATTAGAGTAATACACTCAGATCGTGCAGCTAGCAAACAGTGGAACAGGGATACCGGTCCTGGCCTGTCTGACCCAGACCTGCGCTTCTCTCCACCACACTAGGAGCTTGCTCTCAGCCACCATTTGCTGTGTGCCAGGCACTGGACGAAGGGCTCTCCACACTTCATCTCATGTAGTCCTCCCTGCACACAGAAGGATGTGACTACTGCCTGCAGAGGTGCTGAGATGGAGCATAGAGGCCACTGCTGAATAGCCATTCTAATAAGAGGTGTGGCTCCCAGGTCACTATCTTTGAAAAGACTAAGAACATATTAAAAGAACACAG
Organism: Craseonycteris thonglongyai; assembly: GCA_004027555.1. Lineage (NCBI taxonomy): Eukaryota > Metazoa > Chordata > Mammalia > Chiroptera > Craseonycteridae > Craseonycteris > Craseonycteris thonglongyai. The sequence continues at coordinate 4,535 of PVKE010010764.1, read as the reverse complement.
ACAAGTGTTTTGCAGTTTGCAGTTGCCCTAAGTTTTTTTGGTAAAGGGCCAAATAGTAAATATTTCAGGTTTGCCAAGCGCATACAATCTTTTGCATATTAATCCCTATTTGTGTTTCTTTTAAACAATCATAAAAATGTAAAAACCATTCTTTGTCCCAAAGCCTTATAAAGCCAGGCCAGATTTGGCCTCCAGACAATAGTTTGCCAACCCCTGAGCTATAAAGGTGGATACATGAAAGTTACCCATTGTTTAACTCCCACCTGGGTTCACCTTCCCACTCACACACCCACTCTGTTCTTTCCTCTACAATTGCCTGTTGGTGTTATTCGAGACCACAAGTTTATTTTAACAGATGTCTCAGCCAAACTGAGTTGGGGAGTGACTTTTAGAGCATGCTGTGGTTTGGGAATATCTGCCATTGTTTTCCTATACCGGCCAGGAAACTCCAGGGTCAACTGAATATATCAGGGATGGAGGGAAGCAGAGATTGGGGATACAGTGAACAGAGATAAGAGGGAAGGCCTGAAAGGAAGAGGGCGTTGGAGTTCCTCCTTCTCCACATGCTCTCATCCTAAGAAATGTTATCTAGAATCTCGGTAGAGAGTGCCCGGGTGGGTGCCCCAGAAAGCAATCCCGTGGACCCTAAACAGTTGGCTGCTCTGTCTCCATTAGAGACAGAGGAGAAGCAACAGAAGGTAGATATGAGAAAAGAGAGGGCAGGAGAGAGAAAAGAAATTGGAATTCCCCCCACCCCCACCCCCGCTTTTGTTTAAGATGTATTTTGTTGTTTTTGGCAGACAGAGAGAGACAGAGAGAAGGGGGAGGGCCCAGAGCAGTCTCCATAGTTGTATGTCATCAGTTTTTGACATGGTTTTGTTCCACACAAATGGGCGGGCGCCACACAGGGCAGGAACTGGGCTGGGGACCTCCCCCATGGGAGGGACGCCCCCTCAAGGCAGGGGTCAAACCAGGGGGCAAGAACCAAACTACAGGCCTCCCGTATGGCAAGCACACCCTAGTTTAACATACGTGTCGGCACGGGCCGAGGCTGGGATTTGATCCTCGGTCCCCAGGACTACAAAGCAAGTGCTTAACCCACTGAGCCATCCCCGCTTTCCTGGAATTCCCTATTGACCATCTGCTTATTTCATAGATGTCTTTTGTTTGGTGTGTACAGCAACAAAGCCTGCCTCCCCCAAGCTGGGGGCCAGGCACACAGTGGCACAGTCAGGGACAGGGCACCTGTCCACCACCCATCACTGACGTCCCCGGCTCCATTGTCCAAGGACCATTCAACTGGAAGATAAAGCTCCAGTGTTTGAGGAATGAAATTTCTCCCTGGTGGCTGGCATGGCTTGCCCTCAGTACTATGCACTATGCATAGTACCCCACCAGGAGGCCTCCGGGCAGTACCCTCCCATCCTCCACTCTGAAAGCTAGCAGGAGGCTGAGGGGAGAAAGAGGTAAAGGATCCAGAGAATCCTAAGTAGGCCAGGAAATACAGGGTGTCAGCTGTCAGTTGTGGGTCTGCAGTGAAGTTCCCTATGTAGGGTTTATGCTCAGAGGTAATTTGTTAGTATCTTCTTGGACAGGGAAGCCTCTCAAAGAGACAGGCCCAAGTCAGGAGAGCCTCAAGAAGAAGCAGGTTAGCTCCAAAGTGCTCACATGGAGTGCCAGGACTCTGAGCCTTTCTGGGCCATACTGGAACTGGCTTAGGACCCCTGGGAGAGGTCAGAACCCGTGACAGTTGGGAAACCCTGCATGAGCATGAGGGTTTCCCGACTGAAATTCCTGTCAGAAAACAGCTGCAGGGGTCAACTTTAGGGTGATAGGAGTAGCCACAAGGTAACACCAAAGTCAGGCTCCTGTGTAGTCACCTTCACAGGTCAGTCCATTGATTGAGTCCCTGCTATGTGTAAAGTACCTTGATGGGTTCTGGGCTTACAGAGAAGGTATCAGTCTCTTTCTCCAGGCAAGCCCGGCTCCCACACAGATGCCAACAGCTACTGATTATGTATCTGGATAGTCTGCTCCTGTCTCCCCCAACCCCTACGCCCACCTTCAACCCCTAGCCCAGCCCTTCTTATGAGCAATGTGGAATGTAAGTCTAGGCATGAAATGTTTTTGTCAATTTATGTTCATATGGGTCTGTACCTCCTGTTTTTGTCTGAAAGCAAGAATCTTTTTGTTACCTCCAAATGCTTCCTTTAGCGCAAGTGAACTTGATGTTATGTCACTTCCAACTCTGTTTCCACAGCTCCTCTTACCAGTTTCCTCTGTTCAAACTCTGCTCAAAATCAGCTGGCAGATTTCCCCCAAAGCTAAAGTTTCTCATGCACTATTAAGCACCAGGACTGGAATCCTACTAAACTGTGGCTTTCTTGTCCCTGAAAGAGAATGGGGTCAGTCCAGCCATAATACACATTCATTCATAGTTTGAATCCTGCTTTCAGAACTAATTTCACATAGCTTCATTAGAATAATAACTGATTATCTCCTATGCCCCAAGAACTTTGATGCCAAAAAGCTTTACCGTCTGCTACTAGACTGAGCTCTGAGAAACAGGATCTGTCTTTCTTAGCTCTGTATGCCTAACATGTAGTACAAGCCCTGGGGGCTTGTGTTTAATACATCCTTGGTTGAATGAGTGAATGAGTGCCTTTAAGAAAAAAGAATGATAATCACATCTATCCTTGACCTGGTTCCTACATGGTGAAGAGAACATCATAAAAGCTCAATAAACATTTGCTAAAGTGAGTGAAAGAGGAGCTGCACATCCCGGAAAAGCGGTTGGGGGTAGGTTAAGAGGCATTAGGGGTGAATCCACAGCTTTCCACATGGGGTTCCTACTCCTCTCCCCCCCCAACTCCCCACCCCGAAGATGCACATACTTCTCCCTCTGTCTCTCCAGATCCCCGACGTTTGCTGGTGGCCTCTTCTCCATCTCCAAGTCCTACTTTGAGCACATCGGTACCTATGATAATCAGATGGAGATCTGGGGAGGGGAGAACGTGGAAATGTCCTTCCGGGTGAGAGTGAAGAGGGCTTCAAGGGGGGAACCACAACGTCTCAGGGGACAGCCTGAGAACCTCAGGGATATCATATCTGCAACTGAAATTACAAGGTGGCTATTTCCTGTCATGGCTCCACTTCCCTTCTGCTCCCCTCCCTGTCTCTGGCAGTAGGGCTTTGGGAATCAGATTGCACAACTTGAAACAAATTACTAGGCAGAACTCCTCAGAGAGAAGGGCTAATAGTGGTAATAGGAATGGACGTCTGGACCACATCTTTTATGTTGTCTGTGGGAAAAGGATTAGACCCTGGTCAAGGGCTGACTGGTAGAGGACCCTACAACAGGTCAGTAAGCAGTCATTATCCTTTTTCTAGAAAAATCAGGCTCCCCTTTCCAGGTCAGAGGACACATGCCCTGGTAGTCTTAAGAGTCCCGATGCTCAACAAGCTCTTCATACTGAATGAGAAAGAAGATGGTTGACCAAATTCTGCTACATGCTGGAACTCTGAGGGATTCTGGGACTAGACCAATTAGGATTAGGTTAGGAAGAAAGGATTGCCTCTCCATGAAATCTACACAAATCCCCATGCCAGTGGGGAGGTAATGAGTAAGTCAATGAGCTCATTTAAGAAGTCACCTAAACATGTCTTTAATACCTGCTGTTACTATGATTATATATTTCTGTTGCTGCTATAATAAAATGAACAACATACCTCCGAATATACAACCTAAAAAGAGCGCAGGTAGGAGAACTTAAACCAGTAGGTTTAAATGAGCCTACTGGCATACATAAGGGACACCAGCCCAGTCACCATCACTGCTAGAGTTCTGATTCTCTGCTTATCCATGAGCCTCTGACAAGGAAGCTCGTGTGCTAAAGGTCTAGGTGGCTACCATAGGCCACCCAGCAATTGCCTGTCCTTGATATAACTAATGCACTGGTGCTCTGATTAGGTCACAAGGCTATCTAGATTTGAGGGAGCTTGAGTTTTCAGGGACACTTGGGTGAGGTGATAAAACCACATTTCTAAGTCAAAAAGCCAAGTGACCAGAGCTCACAATATGTATACAGACAGAAAGTTAGCCAAACTCTCTTTTCTCTAAAGTGGGCCCTGGTAACCTTCAGGACCTTACAAATTTCTGTTTCCTTAAATCAGAGTGACCCAATATCAGAGAGCTAGGAATTGTATAGTCATGACCTAGGCAGAAGCCTGGTCATTGTCCTTTTTCCCAGCAGAGAGGGCAGCATTTCCTTTTCTTAAACCTAGGGTCTGGTGCTCTGCACACAGAACGAGCTGCTTGGGGGGATATTGTCGCACCCAGCCCCATGAAGGCCCCATCCTGTATCCTCTTATGGCAGGTGTGGCAGTGTGGGGGCCAGCTGGAGATCATCCCCTGCTCTGTGGTAGGCCACGTGTTCCGTACCAAGAGCCCCCACACCTTCCCCAAGGGCACCAATGTCATTGCTCGCAACCAAGTGCGCCTGGCGGAGGTCTGGATGGATAACTACAAGGAGATT